>PVIR01001759.1:0-50363 GCA_004026965.1 Petromus typicus
GCTTGAGGAAGAGGGTGGTCACAGGCTGAATTGCTAAGGGGCAAAAGGTAAGACAGACCATGGGGGAAATGGAGGGGTGAATGAGGCTAAGGGTTTGCCTGAGGTAAAACTGCTAGCAGAAATGACATAAGAAGGCTGTAATGAAAAGAGATTGTGATCAGCGACCAGATCGTGGAATTCTGAACTCCTGAGGTAGATGTGTTCTCCAAGATGAGAAAACACAGGGCGTGACCATGAATTATGCCTCCAGTAGCGGGAAGTGAGGTCATTATAGATGGTGTTGGGGGAATAAGGTGTGAGAGTGTTGGGCAGATGATCACTGTAATCACTCTGACTATCCTTATCGTAAAGCCAAAGTTTCTACCCTCTATTCACAATGTGACCATTTATTATTTGTAGTTGTTCTGCAATGGGCAGGTAAAGGGGAGCGAGGAGAACAGAAAGTAGATGGCTGATGTGTGTAATACACTGAGGGGAAATTTGAAGGGGAGATAATGACAGATGATAAGTTTTAGGTGGCATCTGATTCTATTGGAGTACTTTTCGTTGACTTGAGTTAGTACTAAGAATTTTTAGAAGGTCTTTGTGAGGGCAAAGGTGAAACATGGGAGAAAAAACGAAAGCTGTGTAGTTTGCAGAACCTATTAATAGCGAGGTCAATAAGCTAGAGAATAGGCTATGAAAGAGCCAAAGGCATAGGATGGTGAAGATAGATCACTATGGTGGAACTAAGTAAGGGGAATCAAAAGCTCTAGAAGTGTTTAGGTAATTGGAACAGACTAAAGAAATGTGACAATAGTATTGATTTAGAGGGGTGGGGTGAAGAAACTAGACAGGAAGCTGGGACAAGGGAGAGAACCTAGACATTAAATCAGAGCCAGTGAAAGAAAGGAGTACTCAAAAACAAAAACCCAATAAACATCAAAACCATGGAAGAACATAACATAACCCCACATTACCAAAATAGTGAACAAACGAACATAAGCAAACTAGTAAGATCTCCAATGAGAACACAGATTACGTATTCCATTGTGACAGTACACACGTGCTTTACACATAACCTCATTGCTGGGGAGTCCGTATGCTCATGTCACTGCTAATACCTCTTCTCATCCTTCCCCTGCAACAATGGGGCTGCCTCAAAATCAGTTTTTCTTTCCCCAGGCAGCACTCATTCTTGCAGTATCTGATCCAGTCTGAGTTCTTGGGTTAGGAACTCTGACGGTCCCTCACCCTAGTGTGATGGTGAAAATGGTGGACAGATTTCCTGGAATAGAACTGTCTACTGAGTCAAGCGTGTTCCTGTGCAGTTGAATCCTCTGGAGTAGTAATGAGGTCATCAATACAGCAGTATCTCTCAGGACTGGCTGAGAAATATCATACCATGAGACCCAGTTCTGGATCCCTTTCAGCCTAGAGAAGAAATCTGCAGTTATGGTGCCAGCATAACAGCTCAAGTATTGACTGACAGTTAATGTCACTAAGCACAATAGCTATGTCTCTTTTAAAGGCCAAGAAAAAAAAAGTGTTTAGCAGTAACTTTATACAATCAATTGTTTAACTCCTAAAGGGTTAAGGACTTAGTAATGCCAGAGAAGGGAAAAAGAAAGAAAAAATACTTTTTGAAGTCTTCTGCTGTATGGTATGTAGAGGAGAAACTAAGAGGAAGGCAAGGGATTGTAGTGATGGTAAAGGTAGGTTATGTATTTGGATGGGATAACAGAGAAAACAGTACAAAATCAATAGTTAGAAATGTGGCTGAGAAAAAACTCTATGACTGATATAGATATTAGGGAAAGGGTAAAAGAAGACAAATGATAAAAAGAGAGCTAAGAAAGAAAAGAAAAATAGAGAAGAAGAAACAAAGGAAAGAAGTCAGGCAAAAAGATAAGGAGAAAAGAAGAAAGAATAGAAAAAGGAACAAGAGCAAATTCCCTTACCATCTATAAACTATATTGGAAGAAAAAGGCAAGAGGAGAGAAATATGCATACACACACACACACACACACACACACACACACACACACACTCATTCGTAAAAGAAAAGAATGGGTTAAAAGTTGGGAGGGATAAACAGGGGGAAAAATTTACTATTGTTTTGTACCTGTGGCTCTTTTTCCTAGCCTAGGATTAAGGAATAGAGCTCAATTAAAGATGCATTTCTGCTCAGCCTGGACACCGAATGTGGGAATCCACCCCCAGAATAATACAGAACACCAGTGTAACTTGCCAGGCCTGAGTAACTCAGGCTGAACTTGGCCTCCAACCTTAGGAACCAGGTCCATGTTGACCAGCTCCGACCTCTCAGCAGGGCACCCTCCAGCCTGCCCTCTAACTGCCAGCTGTCCCCCGTGGCTGTCCTTCCCTTGTCCGCTCTCCTTCTCATCTATGAGGTGAACTTGATAGTGTGGAGCGAGGCTTAGAGCCATGGGGCTCCTCTGAGACCCAGGTTCAAACCTTGAGCTCTTACCTACAATGGTGTCCCCACAGCTCTCATTCCACAATTGTGACACTGGGTGCTAGACCAATGATACTCAGTAACTGGCAACTGTGTTAGGCCACTCTGTGAGCAATACCCCGAATTTTCTTGCAGATTCCAGTGAGTGAGAACTTTTTAGTTTATCCTTCTGGACGGCTGCTGGCTAGCTTCTCTCAGCCATGTGTGCAGTTCTCCTCTCGTCTCCAGTGTCTTCTATTTCTTCTGTATCATTTCATCCACTTTTCCCTTTTCTGTCAGTTCCCTCTTGGTTCCCCGGTAACCTCCTCCCATTTTGGTTTCTCTCCTCCTACTGTTTTCCACACTGTAGACACTTTGTGTGAGAGAAGCTGAGTTGCTGGCACTCTCTGCTCTGCCACTTTTTCTATCCCCTCTTGCCACTTTCTAAAGCAGTCCTGAAACTCCCTTTTTGTGAGTGTCTTTAGTTGCACTGTTGTTGCTGCCTCTGTGGCTTAAATTGATTAAAAATGTTTTGTTGCTCTGCTGTTTTAAATGAATGTTGCAGGCTAGGATTTCCCTTGGCATTCTTCAACCAATAGATATGAATGGAAGAACAGTGCATAAAATACTTTGTAATTGCAAATAGCCTTATAATTTTAAATAAGCCACATTTCTTGCCAATGACAAGAAAATCATAGGATTTTTAAAAGGTGAAGTCTATCCAGACACCCATTCCATTCATGTGTGATTATCAATTTAAATTTCTTGCTGCTTCCCTCTTCCTGGATGTACCTCCTCTTTTATTAGCTATTTCTGTCACCTAGTTATCACCTCTTTTAGAAATCAGCATTCCCTGACCTTCCTGACTAGGTCAGTGTCTTAGTTACTTTTCTTGTGGCTGAGACAAAATACCAGGCACCCACAAGTTAAAGACGGAAAGGTTTATTTTGAGTCATAGGTTGTAGAATTTTCCATAGTTGGCTGGCTCCAAAGCATGGCAGAATGGATTCAGAGGAGAAACAGTTCATGGCATGGCAGGCAGAGAAGGTGGCAAGCAACTAGCAGCAGCAGCAAGCCTGCATTTCCTTTTTATTCCAAACAGACTACAAACCTTTTGGGTGGCACCACCCACAGCCAGGGTGGAGCTTCTATTTTTAGTAAATACATTCAGGCACACCCAGAATTATGATAATTCCAATCAGTGGATTGATTTAGCCCCACACACCCTTACTCCCAGTATCACAAACTCATGACCCAGCCACCTCTCAAATCCTCATGTATGAGTGCATGAAGCTTTCGAAGGACATCTAGATATAAGCCATAACAATCAGACCCTGAATTATATGCTATCGTGGTCCCATAAATTTTTTCTTCCAAGTGCTTTCACTGATGCAGCTTTCACATTGGTTTGTGTGACTGACTAAGATCTGCCTGCCCACTAGTCTGTAGCTCCATGAGGGTTGGGATTGATGTGTTCATTATCAGATCTTTAGTGCCTAGATTGGCACTTGGCATTTAAGTAGATGCTTTGTAAATAGTTCCTAATGATTGCAAGTAAAAAACAAAAGAATATTTCATTCATCAGGCTCAGAGATATAAAGGGTAATGCCTAAGTCCACATAAATAGTGTAGGGCAGAGGAGATTCTCGAGCATAGATCTACTAGATCATACCTTTCACATTCTCCTGCCTCTTCCTGCCTTTTGTGTTTTATGCCTTTAACTTCACAAATTACACATGAGTAGTCATACTATAAAAATTCAAACTATAAAAATGTTTGCAGGATATATGCCTTAAACTTCCGAGTAGAGTAAAAAAAAGTTCCCCTCAGCATTACCTCTCCTGAGAAGAACTACTGTTAACATTATACACTATATTATATGTATATTGGTATATTTATACATACAGATAATGTGTATACACAGACAAACCTTGTTTTAATGATTTTTGCTTTTTATATTAATAGGACCATACTAAATATATTATTCTGAGACTGTTTTATTAATTTCATGTTGTGCCACTAAAAATCTTTTGATGTTGATACCTAAGCCTGGCACTCTCCTTTATGTATGTGAAGAGATACTGAAATGTTAAGTGAATGATGCATAAAATATGAAAATGCCATTAAGTAATTAGTTTTGCTACCAAAAGAGAGTCAGGTAATAGCATTTTGGTACAGCTACTTGATTACTCATTATTATTTTGCTGCGTTTAAGGGCTGTATAGATGAGAAAGAGAGATTCACGCTTCTGCAGAGAGGCTCCTGTCAGCATAAATGGAATGAGGCATCATGGAATACTTAGGGTGACAGAAGTAGCTGTGTATTGCCATAGCCATAGTCTGACAGCAAATGCCAAAGGCTAGCTAGGAACTTAGGAGTGAAATCATATGGGGCTTTATTTATACTAAGGGGTATGGACTTTATCTTAAAAGCACAGATACGGTTTGATTAATTATTTAGAAATACATTGGCTACAAGTAGTATAAAATTTACTAATATAATAAGTCCACAGGTGGGAAGTTGCTGGTTTTGATTTAGTTCAACAGTGTTCCTGTTGCCTCTGTTTGTATTTGTCTTCTTGGTTGCTGGATTTTACCCTCATGTTTGTTACTTTATAATTACAAGGTGGTTCTTACAGTTCTAGACACTATATCTGTGTTCAGAGATGTTAAAATATAAAAACAACTCTTTTCAGGAAAACATACTTTCCCTAGAACCCCTCAGAAGACTGAAGCTTATAACTCCTTGGCCAGAATTATGTTATATGGCTATCCCTAATTTCAGGAAAAGATGGAAAAAATAAACAGTATTTAGCTACTATGATCATAACATGTAAGGACTGAGAAAAGATGTGATACACAGTCAAAATGATCTGCACACAGCAGGATTTTATTTACAGAATTGGCCTAAACTAACTTATCTGGCACTGCTGGTTCCTATGATGTCATTGTCATTCTTTCTGAGGGTATTTTTTAAAACTAAATTGCTGAGTAATTTTTCTGACAGGCTTTAAAAATGACATTAGCAATCAGTCTCATATGTGTAACCTGACAGTGTTGGGTGGAGGGAATAACACAGGATTCCTAGTTACAAAAATGTGCCATGTGATGTCCTTGATGAAGTAAGATTTTGCCATTTCTATGAGGTTAGGAAGTTGCAGCTTGCAAATTGTGGCTTTGGCTAAGGCTGTGTTGGAAAGTCCACGGTGGAAGGACACAGTTCCCAGAAGTGCGTTCAGGCAGCGTCATATTTAAAATGATGGAGCTCACAATGCTGCATCTGCTGTTCTGCTCCAGCTTTTTGCAGTCTCTCTCAGCACTTGTCTTACAGGCTGTAACCTAGTGTCAGGAAATGCTGCTGTTCACAAAACAAAGGTGGATTAGCTGGAGCCACCGTCTCTTATAAAACCCAGAAAGAGGAAGGTACATATTGTTCCACTTGCAGAAGCTACCTTTTTAAATTTACAAAAAATTAAACTAATAAGATTCAAAGCCCATTTAGAAGGAAGAGGGGAAGGGAAATATGGGAAGACAGATAACAACTCAGGTCAGGCTCTACCAAGGTCCACTTGACCTCAGTACTGAGACGGAAGGAGACAGCTACTTCTTTCCATGCATCCCTTCCCCCTTTTGCCAATTTTGGTGGAGGGAGCAGCTATTCACAAATCTGGATCTCTTCAGAGCACATATCTACTAAATCCACAAGAGCAATGCCCAGAAGATTATTTCTTTAGATCCAGTGAGGGCAATGAACCATGTCTGGACCTGTATGAATAACTTAATCATATACTGATGTGCTCTTTGACTGATATCCAAAAAGCAAACTAAACTCTGTTTCTACCTACCCCATAACAAACAAGGAGTTGGACTACTAGGCCAAATGTCAGTTAAATCAGAATGTGGATGGCTCAGGCAAAGTATCCAAAGTGTTAGATTCTTCATGTCTGCCCTCAGCTTCCACTGCTCCATATTACAGACATGGAAAGGTTTGTAGGATAGCCTACAAAAATTCATCAAAATTTATCAAACATCAGAGTACAGGTATGTAGTTGATGGTCTTTTTGTACTGAGAAATTAATTGTTTATAAAATCATAAGATTTTAAAAAGGAGAAATTTATCCAGATACGTATTCCATTCATGTGTGATTATCAATTTAGACTTCATAAGTGACATGTCCTTTTTATATGAGCCAGTATTATCTTACCACTGCATGAACTTCCTAACCTCGTAACTACCTGGAGGCTCATGGTAACTACCTACATGACAAAGAACCAAACAACAGATTCACCTGGCAGTAGTCTAAGACTCTATAATTTAAAGAAGTATCTGTGGTTGCTGTCACATACCAGGTTTGGGAACTACTGATACAGATGTTGTTCAGGAAAATTGCAAAGATATCCTGTGGTACAAGGAAAGTGTCTTCCAGAAGGGATCACTTTACCAGGAAAAATACCCAAATATAAGTCCATATTGGTTCTGTACATACTTCTCCACTACACCACTTATCCAACCAACCAACCAATCATCTCAATGAAAATTCTTATAAAGTAGACCAGGGTAAGCTTGGGTTCTGTGTATGGTAATGCAGAAACTAGTAGTAGATCTTAAGGAGGGGTATGACATCATCAGGTTCATTTAATCATTCTCTTCTCTTCCACTGCCTCAAACCTGAGCTTCTTCAAGGTCTTCAAAATGGTAAAACCTGTTGCTACTTTCCTTTCCAGTGTGTATGTGTACACACTGACCTGTTTAGAAAACATTTATAGAGCACTTACTATGTGCTGGACATTTGGCTCGATTCCAGATATACAGAAAAGAGGAGGCTAGGCAAAAACTCTGTTCTTCTCAACCTTTCTATGTTTCCTGCTGCCTGCTCTGTATGACTATCCCTAGTTAAGCTGGAGAAAGGACATAGTTTCCCACAGAGAAGCTCAGATGGGAAAGTCAGCTCTGGTACCTGGTCCAGTGAATTTTGGGGGTGCTTAGACTCCAAGGGCACTCATAGAAACCAGAAGCAGCTTCTTATCTCATATGCACTAAGATCACTTCTAACAAAATTTATTGGTACACTTTATACATACATTTTTACTACATTCAACATTGAGAGTTTGTACCAGTACATGACACATCTTGATTCTCATTTTTTTCAGATGGACTGATTACCATGATAGGGACTACTTTTCATTCACCAGTATTTCCTCATTCCTTCTTCCATAACAGAATACTGAGCTAGGCATAGGGACACCCCAGATGAAGACTATATTTCTAGTTTTCATTCTAAAGTAGGATTTTTCCATAAAATTAAATTTTGACCAGGTGGATGAGAGCAGAAGTGGTATGCAGTATCTGGGTTGTTGTCTTAAATGGTGAGACATTAGGGAGAGGCATCTTTGATCAGATAGATAAGATGATGCCTTAAGGATTGCAAAGGACAAGATGGAAGGAAACTGGATTCCTCGATAATTCACCAAGCAGTGCTGCTATGCTGACCCAGGACTACTGCCCCTGGGTAGTTTCATAAGACAGAAATCAGCTTTCAGCTTGTTTAAGCCACTTTGTTTTGCATTTCTATTATAGCAGCATAACCTGTGTCTTAGCTAATACTACATGTACAAGAAACTCATAAGCTACTTGAGTGAGAATAGACTTAGTGGACTGCTGTGAACAAAACCGTGTGACAATGGGATGAGGGCATGGACAGAGTGAGGGAGTGGAGTTAGTGACTATATCCTTTCATGGTCATTTGTCAAAGGAAGAATAGTTAAAGCGGTAGCTATAGTAGATATTGGGTCAAGAGAAGAATTTGGTTTAGTGGTTTGATGATAAGAGAAACTGTATCATGTTTTGAAGATTTTCAAAAGTCTCTGATAGAAAATGTGAGATCCAAATAAGGAGTGGGCGAAGTAAGGGAAAGGCCCCAGAATGAGTCATCAAGATGAAATCCAAAGCTCACTTTAGAAAAAGGAGAGATCGTTCTTCCGAGAAAGAGATGAGAAGGAAACAATGGTTTTGGAAACCTGGGAGGAGGGGCTGGTGAAGAATTTGTGAGATTTTTCTCTGTGAAGGGAAAAGCAAGGTCATGTACTGAGAGTGTGGGACACTGCAGGTGATCAGTTCAGAGGCTTGCATTTGAAAAGTGAGGTGTGGGGTAGGTCAGTGAGAGAAGGGGTTGACAGAAGGCCATGGGACTTCAGGCCAGGACTGAGGACCCAGACGATTTTGTAGTCCCATGAGTTTAAAAAGTTGCATGTTTTTTTCTCTTGGAGAGATTAGCTACAGAAATGAAAAAAGAATGCATATTCTATAGGGGCAGAGAGCCTAACACTACAAGAGAGAGTATGTCTTTATAACAAAGGTTGATATAATTGAACAAAGTTGGGCTGAGGGTATAGTGTAGTGGAAGGGGGTGTCCATCTCTAGCATGCACACTCATGCATGCGCACACACACACACAAACACACAGAAAGAGTGAGACAGACCAACACACACACACACAAAGACAGAGACACACACACTCAGACAGAGACAGAGACATATGTGTACCTGCCTCACTGAGGGGAGAAAAGATTAGATCCCCTTCTAAATATGAGATGAGCTGTTATGTGTTTCCTCTTTCAGGCAAGCAGAGTGCTAGTTCTGAACAATACCCATCTTATATAATGCAACTCTCACCACGACCAGTGGAATTAGCATTATTCCTTACATATGAAATGGAATCAGGTCATGTCAATGGTGAGTTCTAAATCACAGAATTAAGCCCCATTTTTTTAGATTTTAAAATTCATGCTCAAGTCACCTTCACTATGTTGCCCAGAACAAGTGTTTCCTAGATACAAGAAAATGATGATCTATTTGAGAGGCTATTTTATAGCAGAGAGAGTTACTTTCTTGTATGTCCAAGTTGTCATTAGTCTGGGTTCTGAAAGCCCACTCGACCAATCTTTACTTGTTTATGGGCTTTTGTCATTAGAATGTACTCTGATTTGAGCCACAATGGATAACCTGTTGCCAGAATATCTCTATAATAGACAGAATGAAAACTAAAAAAGAGCAAAATGCCACACTGATTTAATTATTATGATGCTTGCATTTCAAAAAATTAAAACTATATCTCTAAATCTTTGGCAGAAAAATGACACTGGTGCAGAAAAGATATTAACAATCACTATTTATTTAAAACCTCTATATTATATTCATCTTCTATCCCACAGTTATGTAATACCCAATCTTCATCCTCTTTGGCTAAATTGCTAATGGCTGAATGACTAGATAAATAATATCAAATAAAGGTGAACATAATAAATTGAAAACTGACAAGGACTTTTACAATCCTATTAGTTTTCAAAATAGTAAGACAGTTTGTTGGAATAAAATATCTTTATCCTCTGCCATCGCCACAGGGAAAAATCTGTAGCTTTCAGATACTTTGCTATATAATCTCATGATGAATTTACAGAGCAGATACAACAGTAATCTCCACTTTACAGCTGAGCAAACTGAACCTCGGCTGGGCAAAGTAACTAATGTTAAGTGCACAGAGAGTTTTAGAGCCATAGTTTAACTTACTTCTTTATAGCTCTCATGTATGTTATCTTTTTGTCCTGGTTTGAAGAGTAGGTAGGACTTTAATCTATGAAAGTAACAATACTACAAGAATACAACAGACCTGAATATCGTTATTAATGAGCATGACCTATTAAACTGGAGAAAAAAGGAAGGCAAAGGGGCTTTAAAATAATTAAGATGTGTTACCTATGTGAAACAGCTCCCCCACATAATACAGCCATTATGTGTTGCAAATATAGTTAACAAAATAAAAATTTGAGAAAAATAATGCCAAACAAGTAGATACACTATGTCTTTGAGTATGTCAGAAACATGAATTTATGTAGATTATATTCTAGGTAATAAAACAAATCTAAGCCTCGTAAGGTAGTATAATCCTAGCTACTCTGGAGGCTAAGGCAGGAGAATTGCAAGTTCCAGGCCATCCTCTTAGCAAAATCTTGTCCAAAATAAAATGAAAAAAGGCTGAGTGTATAAGTTGATGGTAGAGCACCCTTAGATTTGATCCTTAGTAGGGAAAAAAAATCCTAATACCTTTGGAAGGATTCTGACAAAATCTGTCCTCTGAACACAAGGGAAATAAATTAGAAATCAGTAAAAGAAAGATCTACTGAAAATTCCCAAATATTTACACCCTAAGTAATATGTTTCCAAGTAAAATGTGGGCCAAAGAGAAATTCAAAAGTGAAATGTGAAAATAAGTTGGGCTGGGGATGTAACTTGGCAATAGAGTGCTTGCCTAGTATGTGCAAAACCTTGGAGTTGATAATACAGAAAAGTCACGGGGTGGGGGGTAATTTTAACAGGATGAAATAAAAACACTACATATTAAAATTTATACAGAGCTGGCAAAGCTGTACCAAGGGAGTAAATTACAGACACCTACATTAGAAACAGAAGAAAAGTCTTAAATTAATGGCCTCAGATTCGACTTTCTGAAACTCAAAAAAAGAGAGCAAATACGCTAAATCTAAGCAGAAGAAAGGAAATATTAAAGATCATGGTAAGAAATGAAATAGAAGACAGAAAGACAACAGAAACAATAATACTAAAGCTGTTTCTTTGAAAAGGTCGATAAAGTTAATAAACCTCCAGCCAGCTAGAATGATAAGGAAAAAAAAAAAGAGCAAATATTCAAATTATCGACATCAGCAATGAACAAAAAATCATAAAAGATCTTACAGACATTAACATGTTAAGAGGTTATTATGAACAATTTTTTCCCAATAACTTAACAATGTAGATGAAAGGACAATTTTCTTAAGTGACATAAACTATCAAAGTTCCCATAGCAAGAAAGAGACAGCTTCAATAGCTCCACATTTATCATAGAAATTGAGTGTAAAACCCTTCCCTAAAAGACTGGAAGTGTAGTTCAGTAGTAGAACACTTACAGAGCATGCACAAAGCTCTGGGTTCCATCCCAACACACACACACACACACACACACACACACACACACGAAGAAGAAGAAGAAGAAGGGGGAGGAGGAGGAGAAGAAGAAGAGGAGGAGGAGGAAAGAAAGAAGGAAGGAAGGAAAGAAAGAAAAAGAAAGAGACCCTACAAACACAATTATAGGCCTCAGATAGCTTTACAAGTGAACTTTACTAAACATTTAACAAGGAAATTATACTGTTATAGATTAGATCCAAAGTGCCCAGTCCAAACTCACGTGCTCAAAGGTGGGGACTTGGACCATGGGCATGCTAATTTTACAATGGATCCATCTATTGATGAGTTTATAGGTGAATGGGATATCAGGAAATAGGGTCCAGTTGGAGGAAGTGGGTCACTGCGGACATGCCTTTAGAGGGTCTATATTTCGCTCTTTCTGCCCACCCCCACCCCACCCCCACCACCGCTTTCTGGCAGATGTCCTCTGCCATGTCCTTCCTCCATGCAGTTTCCACCTTGGAATCTGCCAGTTGTAGACTGAAACCTCTGAAACTGTATGCCAAAATAAATCCCCCTTCCTTCAAATTATGTGTATTAGATACTTTGTCCCAGTGACTGAAATGTGATGAATACAGAGACTTCTGATTCTACATGGATTCTAGAAAATTAAATGGAAGAAAGTACCTCCCTCCCAACTCACCCTATAAGGTGAGGGCTGCCATAACAAAGCACGGCAAATGAGATAGTTTAAGCAACCAAACTTTATTGTTTCACAGTTCTTAAGACTAAGATTTTGAGATTAAGTTATCATCAGAATCACTTCTTATTGCCTACCCTGAGGGAGAATGTGTTATAGGCACATAGCAAAAGCAATCCTAAGCAACACGATCATGGCAAGAGGTAAGGCAATCCCCAACTAGAAACTATACTACAAAACCTCTGTGATAAGTACAGAATGGTGCTGTCAAAGAGAAAAACCCAAGGATCAGTGGAACAGACTAGAAGGTCCAGAAACAACCGCAGATATGCTAAGCCACTTCATCTTTGACAAAGGAGCCAAGCACCCTTAATGGAGGAAAGACAAACTCTTTAACTAATGGTGCTGGAAAAACTTGGTTTCAACCTGCCGGAGACTAAATCTCGATCTGTCTCTCTCACTATGCCCTAAACTGAGATCAAAGTGAATTAGAAACCTACATATTAAAACAAAAACACTAAACCTGCTGCAATGTTAGGTAGAGGTCTTGGAGACATTGGCATAGGGAAAGACTTTATCAACAAAACCTAAGCGGCACGAGAACTAGCAGAAAGAATCAACAACTGGGATCTCATCTGACTAAAAAGCTTCTACACAGAAAGAGAAACCACCAACAGAGAGAAAATACAGTCCACAATATGGGCAAAAATTTTTTTTATCTTTATTGGTACATTAAATATACACATCATGATTGCACTCCATAATGGGGATTTGTACCAGTATAAGACACATCTTAATTCTCATTTTTCCCTTAGCCCTACCACCCTACCACCCCCCCATATACATAAAATTTGTTTCCTCACTTTTTTGTTAACAATCTCAACATTTTCCCCCTTCACCCTATTTTACATTGAGCATTTTCTATTTCGCAATATATAACATACAATGCTAGGACTCATTTACGTCTTTATTTTCTCATATCAGAGAAAAGATGTGATATGTACCTATCTGTGTATGGGCAAAATTTTTTAACAGCTGTTTCTCAAAAGATTGTTATGTAGAGTACATAATGAGCTTAAAAAATCCGCCCCCAAATTTAAAGACCCAGTTCAAAAATGGGCACCTGAAATGAACAAACATCTTTCTGATGAAGAAGTAAAAGCAGCAAAGAAACATATGAAAAATGTTTAACTCGTCATAATGAAATCAAACAACAACAAATGATGGCAGAGAGGTGGGGAGAAAGGAACGCTTCTCCAGTGTTGGTGGGAATGTAGACAGGTGCAACCACTGTGGAGAGCAGTGTGGAGATCGCTTAAGAAACTGGGACTCGGGCCGGGGAGTTAGCTCAGCGGTTCCGGCGCCTGTCTTGCAAGCGCAAGGGCCCGGGTTCGATTCCCCGGTAACCACATAACAATACTGGGTGTGGAGACCCACACCCAGCAACAACCAGTACCACATACCACAGTGCCGGGTGTGGTGGCTCACGCCTGTAATCCCAGCACTCGGGAGGCAGAGGCAGGAGGATTGCTGTGATGTGAGTTTGAGGCTGAGCTCAGGGCCAGCCTGAACCACAAAGCGAGACCCTGTCTCAAAAAACCTAAAAAAAAAAAAAAAAGAAAGAAAGAAACTGGGACTCGAGGTCCAATTTGACTCAGGTATTTCCCTGCTAAGTATATCCTAAAATAATTAAAAGAATTATGCAACAGTCATATATGTGCATTCATGTTTATAGCCTCTCAGTTCATAATAGCTATATCTTAGAAACAGCCTAAATGCTCATCAATGGGAGACTGGATAAAGAAGATTTTTTAAAAGTAAAATGGAATATTACTCAGCCATAAAAATGAAAATTTTGAGTCATTTATACTCAAATAGATATACCTCAAAGACATATTCATAAGTAAAATAAATAGGTCACGGATCTGGAGATACCATATCTTTTCTCTAGTATGAAAAACTGGAGGTGTAAATGAATGAAAATGTATGATAGATAATGTGAAATAGGGAGAAAATGTACAAAAGGAAAGGGGAAAGGGTGGGTAGGGGAAAGTAAAGAAGGGAAAGACAAAAATCTGACAGTAAAAAAAAGGAAACAGCTTGTATATAGGGGTGGGGGCTATAGGGAGGTCAGGGGAAAGGGAAAAATGAAAATCAAGATGTGTCATGCACAGATACAAATTCTCAATGTTGAATGTGATCATAATGTATGTATAAAATGTACCAATAAAATCAATTTTTTAAAGAAAGCAGCCCAGGTAGAGCATAACTTACTAGGAACAGGGTGGAGAGTGTAGTCTACCCTCAGCATTGGCAATAACAGGGAACATACAGTCTCTCCCTTTTAATGGAATTTTACATTTAAAGAATTTTAAAAGTAAAACTGAATAAAAGCAGCCTTGTTTGTATTAATACACAAAGACTAACTTATTTCAGAACCTCTCTGAAAAAGTGGAGGCCCCAGAATATCTAAAACAACCTTGAAAAATAGAAGAAAAACAGGAAACATGATTGTACCTGATACTGAGGCTCGTGTATAACTGCAGTAGTCATGACAGTGTGGCAGAGGGCTGGACACCTTGATCGCTGGAGCAGAGAAGCAAATCTATAAATAGACTGGCAAATGACCCCAAGTCATTTTGGACAAAGTTGCAAAGGCAGTTCAACACTATTTTCAAGAAAGGCTGTTGGAGCAATTGGACAGACACAAGCAGTTCATAAATAAATTGCACATTATACAGGCATGAGCTCAGAATGAATCCCAAGGTGATTTAATTATAAAATATAAAACTGAAAGTTTTAGAAAACAGCACAGGCAGGATCTGGGGCTCAGAAAGAGTTCTAGATTTATCCAAAGGGGTAAAATATTTTCCCATTCTTTCCTTTGAGAAAATCCAAGTACATTTGCATAGTGAGTGCTCAGAAACAGTCTGCTAGGGCCAGGAGCGGAGGTGCTCAGCGATAGGGCATGGGTTAGCTTAGCATTCACAAGGCCCCTTCAAGTTTTAGTACCAAAAAATGCCCACTATGAAAACATATTTGACTTTCCAAATACATTCTTAAATTTACTCAGAAATTTATTTCCATGAGTGAATAAAGATATCTCAAAACAAATTCTGTAGAATGTTTAATATTTCCCAAAAGAAAGGAAAAAATGGTGTTTTTTGATCTTGGTAAAATACTGGTATCATGTTGTAGAGTTCTCTCAATCATCAGCAAAATGTGCCATATTTTTATTTTAAATTAGTTCTTAGCAGTCTATGGAAGCAACGACACTGAGTGGAATGTCAAAAACCCTACTTCTTAGATCAAGATCCACTAATAATCCCTTGTGTAGCTTTGCAGAAACCCCTTCCCCTTTTTTTTATGTCCCATCTGTAAGACGGGGTGGAGTTGGACTAGAATCTGATATCTGGGCTTTTCATTAGAATTCTATGAGAGAGAGAGAGAGACAGACAGACAGACAGACAGAGAGACAGAGAAACAGAGACAGAGAGATATTATTTGCTACATTAGGGAATAATGCATTACAAGTAGGATATATGCAAGCTATTACATTTAATTTCTGCACAAATAAAAATATTCCTTTCTCTATATTTAGATATGATTAAAAGACTGGCTAAATTCCATAACCACTGCATCACAAAAATACAGGCCCTTGAAATTCGGTAGGTATGGCAGGAGATCACTGAGAAGCAACAATTTTAGCAAGAAGTTTCCTTATACTGCCACTTGGAGGGTGTTGGTAATATTTAGGAGTAATAAGGCATTGTAGATAAGGCTAGAAAGATAACTTGGCCATAGAACACTTGCCTAGCATTATGGTTTGTGTATTGGAATGCCACCCCAAAGGCTCACGTGTTGAATGTTTTGTCCCTAGTGCAGCACTGTTCAGAGGCCTTGGGGAAGTAATTAGAACTTGAGGGCTCTGATCTCATCAGTGGACTGATGCATTGGTGGGTTCATAATCTGATAGGCTACTGTGGATGACAGCAACTTAGTGAGATCTAATTGAAAGTCCTTGAGGGGGTGTGTCCTTGGCAACTACATATTGTGCCATGGGCACAGCAGCTTTCTCTGCCACATGCTCTGGTCTCCATGCCATTCTGTCTCACCACAATCCCGTAGTGATGGGGCAGCCAATAATGACCTGAAACCTCTGAAACTGCAGATCAAAATGAATCTTTCCTTCTTTGAGTTGATTTAATCAGGTATTTTGTCCCAAGAATGGAAAACACACACACATACACACACACACGCACACACACACAAGTGTGAATGATTCAGTTTAACAGTCCCTATGGAGATGAAAAGTGCAGATTTCAAATCTTCTGAGATTTTAAAATCACCATATATGGCATGCCACCATGTCTGTGTGCATTTTAACCTGGCCCTGTTTTATTGGAGCAGCAAGTGAACCTGAACCGGGTAGCTGTGGCCGGTGCCACTTACAGCAGTCTTGCTGGTGAAGTTCTCACTCTTGCTGCGTGTTTCCTAATAGCTCTTTTAGCTCTAGGCTTAATTATAGAAGAAACAGATTCTTACGTCCTTTTAAAATTCTTCCTTGAAAAGAACTTCCAAAAGTTCCTTCAGAGACCCTCTTAGAAAGAGATAGCCAGCTTCTCTCAGGAGCCAGCCCTGGTGTGCAACCCTCACAGGCTGGTTAATTCTCTTTAGACCTTTTAGTTAGAGTGCAAGCTCAAATCATGGGTCCTAACTCAAAGCCCTAAGAGTTCAACATGTTGGTACCTTATGTTCAGTGTGGATACGGGACTCCATGTAGATAATGAGATTAAAAACCTGATGATATGCCGGAAATCAAGTGTGTTTAAGTCTGAATGTAGCTTTTATAAATTCACAGGATCAGAAAGTGAATCTGATTAGAAATCCATGTATTTTTTACTCTCTGTATCCAAATGGGGGAGATAAGCAGCTTGAGAACACAAGGCTTCCCTAAGACAAATAGGAACAAACTCTATGTTCCAAGCAGGAGGAATGGGTAAAAGGTGCCATGGAAAATACTAAGAGCTTTCCGATGAAGGGACAGAGGTCCCTGCATGCTAGTGATCTGTTTGCCCCTGGAGGCACTCAAGATCAACATCTACTTGGCTGGGACACTAAAAAGGACACTTAAGGGTTGCATGGATAAGATCCACAGCACACAATACATCTAAACATGTGTAAATATTAGAGTATCTCCTCCTAACTGAACAAAAAGATGGAAACCTTCTATGATACACATCTTTTACCAGAAAGGACAGAGAGATGTACTATGACAATCCCAGAGTCAAGGAAGCTAAAAAGGTGGAGTGGTCCTTGCTAGGCAGACCCAATCATCTTTTTTGTTGTTTCTCGCAAACATGGGCCTGTGCAGTGCCATCTTGGGGGAAGCTTACCCCCTAGTCTGCTGCATTGGTTCATGACCCTCTTATCTCCCCAAAAGAATATATTTGAAGTGCTGCTAAGCTTAAATAAAGTGATCAAAAGTAGACTGAAACTCATTGTTGGCAAAAATGTCCTTCTGAGTGGCCGAGTTGAGGAACATCTGGGAGTTTAGGCATCAGGAATTGCTCCAAAAAATTCAAGTCACAGTCGCTTGGGAAACTGTCTTTCGTCTCATTTGTCAGTGAGAAATGTCCATCAAAGACTTGCTGCAGTTCTATGTCTTGTCCTAAAAATGAATCACCTCTTGACATGGTAACTCCAATTTGCCCACTGGTGGAACCATGTTTTAGATGGAGATAGTCATTCATGTGGTTGTTGTATTATCTCCTAATTTCTGAGGATCCCTTTTAAATTTTTCCTATCTCTGTTGGACTTTTTTCTCTTGTCTCCCATTGTTTTTCATACCAACGACTATGTTTTTCCAGTAGACAGGTCTTTCAATAAAATGGACAAAAAAAGAAAATGCCTTATAAGATTGGAAAACTCAGCGTTCTCAGAGATAAGCATGATATGTAGCAAACTGCAGCAAAGTTATGGAACAACAGCTACTCTATTGGGACTTACGTGAGAGCTCTCAGACTTTTTCAGTCCTGCTTTTTGTTTATTTTTTTCCTTCTTTTTAAAATCTCGCTTAGTGATGAGTAGCTAAATGTGGAACTGCATGTGGAACATGGTAGAAAGCGGGATGAAAAGGAAAGCCAGTATTTCTTCATTCTGCAGCAATACCACTTAACGAGGCTACCACTGTGGCTTTCAGACACTGTTAGACCTGCATGGAGTCTTACAGGACTTCAATTTCTACCTTGTCATTTCACACCAAGGACTAGAGGGGAGCTACTCTAAATCCACTAGGGCCGGTGAAGGGCAGACCTTGGGTTGTCTGATGGCCTAAGTACTCTTTCATTGCGCTGGAACTCCCCCCAGCATAAGGAGATCAACAGATTTGCATTGTGACAGGCCAAAGGCTCTATCAGGACTGGTGGTTTTAATAATCACATTCATTGTTTATTGACTACTCTATCCATGTTATTGGATATTATCCATGTTATTTACTGGATTATAACATGCAATAAGGAATCACACTCCATTTTTTAATGTCTGACTGAGGATAGCTTTTCTGTCTCATTCTTTTCTTTTCATTGTTCTTCAAATGTGTGTAGATGAGCTAATAAGAATGCTCCAGTTCTCCTCCCTGTAGTGTGGGTTGAATTTGAACTACTCAAGCCCCAACTATGTGTGAGGACTTGCACCCTGGTCCCACCCCTTAAGCGTAGCAAAAATCCTGCCTAATATCCTTTCCTACTCTCTCAAGATATTTTTGTACAGGGCTAGGGATTTAGCTTAGTGGTTCCAGTGCCTCCCTTCCAAGTGCAAGGTCCTGAGTTCAGTCCCTGGTAACCACACACCACAAAACTGGGCATGGAGACTCATACCCACCAGCAACCAGTACCACATACCACAATACCAGGTGTGGTGGCTCACACCTGTAATACCAGCACTTGAGAGGCAGAGGCAGGAGGATTGCTGTGAGTTTCAGGGTTGTCTGGGCTACATAGTGAGCTCAGGGCCAGTCTGGAATATAAAGCAAGAACTTGGCTTTAAAAAAAAAAAAGATATTTTTGTACCAACTTGAGAAACCTGCTTGTTCCCCCCCAGAAAAGCACTATCATTTAATAAGAAACATTTTTATATCATTTTGATGTGTGTTTGTCATCATTAATTCTGACACCAGAACTAAATTTTGGTTAGATGCTATACCCAAATTCTGTTAGGTACTATTATTATCAGTATTTTACAAATGAGGAAACTGAGGAATGGAGAAGTCAAAGAAATGCAACACAATGTCCAAATGGCTGATAAAATTTTAGGAAAATAATATACTCCTAAGACTTCAGTGTAAGCCCAAGAATATTATATGAGTAGTGTGTACTATTGAAATGTAAGCAAAGTACCTAACATGAATCTTTGACTCCAAGTTAAAGTTCTTGGTCAAGGTCACACTGCTGGTAAGTGATGAAGCTGAGATAGACACTCAGATACTAGGACCCTGGATTTAGACTCTAACCATTTCAGACTGAGGTCTTATTGCAAAGCATGTTTTCTTTCCACTACAGAAGGAAAGTGAACTTAAATTAGATGAGGCAGTAGAAAGGCTACATATGGAATAATAATAATTCTCTACACCCAGGCACTATACTATGTTTTTGCTTAATCTGTGTTATAATTGTGTAAGATCAATACCATTATTATTCCTATTTTGCACACAAGGAAGACAGATGTATAGAGATGTTTGGAAATAGTTAGGTATCACACACCTAGTGTCAGAAGATCTGGCTTGAGAAGTTCCATGAGTCATCGTGTTAGAGGTCACAGTCAAATATTCACTTGGAATGTGGGTGTTTGAGATTCTTCTAAGTCTGTGATAATGAAGGTAATATTTTGTGTGTGATGA
The DNA here is from genome assembly GCA_004026965.1 of Petromus typicus. Classification (NCBI taxonomy): domain Eukaryota; kingdom Metazoa; phylum Chordata; class Mammalia; order Rodentia; family Petromuridae; genus Petromus; species Petromus typicus. The sequence goes on from PVIR01001759.1 coordinate 19,994, forward strand.
GTGATAGACCCTTACATGCATTATCCTAATTAAGCTTAGAGCAAAGTCATAAAGCCAGTGTCACCATTGTCCCCAGTTTGCAGAAGAGGCACTTGAATCTCAGATTACCCAAATATGATGAAGGAAAAGCAGCTGATGTCTGGGGGAGCTGCAGTTTGAAGTCTGTCACATTACAGTGCCAAAGCTCTGAACAGCTTACTTGCTGACTTTATTGTTTGAACCCTACTCTTCTCCTCTCCCCTGAAGTTACACAGAGTAGCAAGGGCTGAACTATAGCTTTAGGGTTTAAAGCACAACCAGCTGCCCTGCCACCGCCCTCCCCCCATCAGCACCTCTTGAGCTACTGCAGCATACTGCTCCTCAGCACCTCCTGTCAGATTCCTCATTCTTGCTGATTTCAGAGACTAGACTGTCACTGAAATTGCCGTTGCTGCTGTAGCTACTCAGGCAGCACATGCTGCAAACCCCGTTATCTCTGAGACAGCTCCTTTTGGTATGTTAAGGATTTATTCAGCAGAAAACAAAGAAGTAGGAAAGGAGACTCGTTTCCTTGCCCATACTTTTCTCCTTGTGAATATCCTGGAGTTTGCAGTTCTGCCAAAGGAAAACCACACAGCTAGAAAGGAGAGTGCTAGATGAATCTACAGAAATTGGAGAAGAATGCAGCGACCAGGGGAGGCCCAACCATGGTCCTCCCGGACCGTAAACTACTGCAGTCGAATTCAGGCCTGCCACCAAAATTGAAAGTGGGTGTTATTTTTTCCCTCAAACTTCTTTACCCAAGATTAGAATGCAACTCTTGTCACCTTCTGACATAGTAAGTTCGTGTTCACATCATCTGAAGACAGTGTTAATAGTAGCATGAACCCAAATAGGGACTGAAAATTATCACCTCCAGGCTTATTTTTGAACTTCTATTTTTTCCAACCTCAGAGAATCTTAGAGCCCAGAGGACAACAAGGACCCTAGTAGCACTGAAGGGAATTTCATAATGACAGAAAGAGCACTGAATTGGTGTGAGAGGCCTGGCTAAATTATAGTTTTTTCAGCTGTACCACTGAATCATAGTGACATCTGATTTCCTTTCTCTTCTCAGGCCTTTTGACTTCTTCCTCATCTGAGCTTCAGTAGCCTATGCCCTATCCTCCCCATTTCTTCTGTATTGTTTGATATTATTTAAGAAAACAATAAACCTGCATGAAGTTTCTCAGAGGATGTGTCACTGGGTGAGTTCCTCTTGCAGACCTAGGTAAAGAGCCCAGGGAACCAAAGGACACAGAGAACCCTGGCAGGTGTTTCAGAGGAGGGGCTGTGAAAACTGGGCTTCAAAGGATGAGAGACAGGACACACCAGTAAGTGAAAGGAGCGAGTATTCTTCACTTCGTCTGTACATGTGGAAGAGCCTCAAAAAGCTTAGGAGTGTGGGAAGATTGATATTGTTTAAGGGAGTTGTGTGTGATAGCAGGAAACAAGGCCAGAGGGCTGTGAAGCCAGGAACACATCACAGAGACCTTGAATGGCTGTCAACAAATTTGGACTTTGTCTTATGGGCAGCATATATTGGTAACAGATTTCTTTTTAGTAGAGTCCCATAATCAGATTTTTCTTTCAGGAGCATTGCTCAATCTCAATATGGAAGATGACCAGAAGTGGGGAAACTTGAGGCCTGGAAACCTGGTCAAATGTTAATGCATGTGTTACATTCCAGACAAAAGACAGACAAGGGCCCTCTGGTGGACAGACTCTAAGGCAGCCTCCAGTGATCACTGATTCCTAAGATTCATGATCTCATTGAGGGTGAACTAGACCAAGTGTCTTACTTCTAATAAAACACAGTAAAGGTACTGGTTTGTCACTTCTGAGGTTACAGACAGACTATGACTTTTGAAGCCAGCTTTCCTATTGTGAGTTCTCTTGTGGGAAAAGCCCAGATAACAAGTAACTGATGTCTCTGGTGAAAAGCCAGCATAGGTCCAGAAGTCTGCCCATCAACCACGTGAGACAGCTGGAAAGTGGATCCCTTGAGCAGTCCGATAACCTCAGTGTTTACCATGGAAATGGATCCTGTGCCAGTGGATGTGTGAAATGATCATACACCTTGGCTGTAGCCTTGTGAAAGACTGTGAGCTGGCCAAGCCAGACTCTGTGGATCCAGATTCTTTATCTATGGAATTGGAGGTAGTAAGGATCTGTTTTATACTCCAAACATCTGGGATAATTTCATACACACAAGTATTATAGATAAGCAATATGAGACTCAAGTGAAATAATGTGGATGAAGAACAGATTGATTCTGGAAATGTGAAGTTGGGTTGGAGTAGGGTAGAGAGATGTCTAGGCAGACTTTAGTGTGCTTACTTGAGGTGGAAAATGCAGTAAGAAGTGTTCTTTTAGGAAGGAATATGATGAGTTAATTTGCTGGCCAAATTTTGACAGTCTGTGGAGACATCACAATCAATATACTCACGAGATAGTCTGAGGCTCAGGAGATCCATATAAACTAGACATTTGGTAATATCAATGTAGGGGTGACTCTGACATTGCAGGGACCAAGTTTTAAAGCCTGGAAATGCTCAGAAGTTAAGAGACAATCTTGTTAAACAGGTGTTACTCTGTGTATATGTCATGCATATGTATTTTTCCCAAAAACCTATCTCCCACTATAAAATATTTTTCCTTAGCTTTGCATTACCCATATAGGGGTTCCAGTTTTGTCTTACTAAAATCTCCAAACATTGGTGGATCTCTTGCAGATTAAACTACGGCTTTTCCAAACTGCAAAAGTACTGTTGAAAGAATTCTGGGTAATGATGCTGTTGATTCCCACTGCTTGTAATTACTGGCAACATCTCTACAGTTCATATGTTGTTTATACACTCAGCCTAATTTATTCTTTGCAATTAAATCATATAATGTGACATAGCAAGAGAGCTTATTAGCAGGAGAAATATAATATATGGAGAGTCTAGAAGTTGTCAAGTTGACCCAGAGATCTTTTTCAGGGGTTGGTGGTAGTGAACATGTTTCTAGCTAACCTGCAGAATGTAAACAGAGCCTGCAGACAGACTGAAAGACAGCTCTATCAGCTCTGCTGGAGGTGTTGACACCACTATCCTACCCAGGGTGTGAGCACAGAGGCTTGTTACCATTCTAATTCTGCTGAGCTGCTTGGGACTTTTGACATTACAGATATCCTATTCCTACACATAGAGACTTGTAGAGGAATCTTAAAGTTAGAAGGTACCTCAGAGGTCTTTTCAGAATAGAGTGAACAGCCCAAATGTTTCAAGCTATGTACTTTCAAATAACAGAATTTCAGTTGAGCCATTAATAAAATAACATATAGAATTGCTTTCAGTTGAGCATGATAGTGGATGGAATTAGTTTTTGCTAACCTTTAAATTGCACTAAATTTGGTGGAGCAAGTTTATTTGATGGAATGAACTGGAAGTCACTGTGCAAAAGAGATGTGTATGTAAATGTGATTATATACACAATCATATACCAACCTAATGTCATAGTTTGACTTTGTATGTTTAAGAATCTAGACTCCTTGTCTTGAGCTGCCTATCTCTAGTAGTGCCGATTCCCTCTTTAGTTACCCCTGGCCAGGAAGAAGCCGAGATTCCCACCTCCTGACCCTCCCACTTCCCATTCTCACTGCACAGCCTCTCCTCTCCAGTGGTACTATCTTGTTCGATCTAAAATCAAACAGCCTCTTGGCTAATCTTCTCCAATTTGTCCTTCACACTACAGTCAACTTGGTCTTTACAAAGCACTGATCAAAATCTTTTCATGCTTCTTACTGAGTAATGGATCAAGCCACAGCCCCTTAGCGTGGTGTTCAACAAAAGTGAGCAGGACTTTTTTCTACCTCTTCAGTCTCAGTATCTCATGACACCTCTCCACTCTGTTCCTCAAAAGCCAAGTTATTTGAAAACATAAAATTTCTTGACTCCCAGATATACAACTATCTCTTTCGCATGCTTACGGATCAGGTTATAATTTCTACTACCTGCCTTCTTTTCTAGTATAGAGCTGCATATACTATAAGGCTCAATCTTAATACTCTTATCTGTAGGAAGTCCCTCATTTGGCTTGCTCAGAGGCCCTGGCTTTACTGTCAGAAGACTCCCAGTCCATTCTATTTCAAGACATGTCCTCTATTGACTATTTTTCTCCAAACCTATATTACAAGCCTCCTGAATTCCTATTGCCCTCAGATTTTATACACTTCCTGACACATAGAATGCTCTATAAATAAATCAAGGTCTTTAGCAAAGCCTTTTAGCATATTTTAAAGTCCTTTGCCTGGAGATGTAGCTCAATGGTAGAGCACTTGCATAGGGGTGTATAAGGCTATTCTTGGTTCAATCCTTGGCGTCACAAAAAAAATCCAGAAGGACATAATGCTGTCTTATAAAAATCCTTTGATGATTTTATATTTAAATAAAATTAAAATCCATTAAATATTTTTTAAAATGTTTAGATAGATATTATAGATATTTTATTTTTGTTTATTAGGGACCACTAAAACTTACATATAAAATATGTATTAGCAATTAACAATATCTAAGAATAAAATATACATGGTAATTTAAACTCCTATTAAATTCTTTTTTTAAAAAAACTTCTATTAAATTCTCGTAACATTTCCTTAGAGAATAACATATTAAAAGGAAATGAGCTCTTAATTATTTATTTTAAAAAAGACTTTTTTCCCCCTTGGTGAGCAATTTCTTTAACATAAATATACTGTTTTAGAAAATTTTGAACAGAATTACTGCCAAAAAAATGAATTGGAGCTCAACATCATTGGACATTCGAGAGATGCAGATGAAAACAACACTGAGATTCCATCTTACCCCACAAAGAATGGCTGCTTTTTCAGAATTAACCAGCAACAAATGTTGGCGAGGCTGCGGAAAAAAGGAACCCTTCTCCACTGTCAGTGGGAGTGTAGACTCATACAACCTCTCTGGAAATCAGTGTGGAGATTCCTCATTGGAGGTCCCATTTGACCTGGCCATTGCTCTGCTAGGTATATACACAAAAGAATTAAAAGATTCCTATCACAGAGACATATGTGTACCCGTGATTATAGCAGCTCAGTTTGTGATTGCTAAATCTTGGAAACAACCAAAATGTCCATCAACTGGAAACTTGGTAAAGAAGATGTGTTTCTTTTATAGAATGGAATATTGTTCTGCCATTAAAACTGGTAAGATTGAGTCATTCATACTCAAATAGCTGTACGTTGAGGACATCTTCATAAGTGAAATAAATAGTTCACAGATGTGTAAATATTGTATCTTTTCTCTGGTATGAGAAAATGATGATGTAAATGAGTTCTAGTATATATAGTTGATACTGTGAAATAGAAAGTATTTAAAAGGAAAGAGGGTGTAGGGGTAAATGACGAGGGGGAAAAGAATGTGATAGTAATAAAGAGAAAAAGGAAACAAAGCTTATATATATAGGGGGTGGGGTTGCAGGGCGGGGGGAAGGGGAAAAATGAGAATCAAGTCATATCTTATTCTGGTATAAACTGTCAATGCTGAATGCGATGATGACGTGTATTCACAATGTACCAATAAAAATTTAAATATTTTAAAAAAGCAATTGGAGATTTACTTTTAGGCTCTTAGTAACAGGAAAGACTATTTTGTTTTTCTTTTGGGAATGGTTTGCCCTTTTCCATTTGTTTACCAACTGAGGAGTTGTTCCTGGTGAAGGTGGAAAAAAAAAAAACTTATTAAACTTTACTAAAGGCAGCCTGGGGTTGCTTGTAGACACTGTTGAACAAGGAGGCAGGTTATCCACATTCTAGTTCTTTGCCTCTGCACTAACAAGCTCCATGAATTTGCTTTGTCAGTGTTTCTTTGGTCCTTATTTTCCCTGTAAGGATAAGGAGAAAGCCAAACTAGAATATTTCTGAGGAGAATGCTTTTAAGTTGGAAGTAGCAGCTGGTAAGTTAGCAGCCCTAGCACTGGGCAGGTTGCCTCTGAGTACCTCCTACTACCAGCCACAGGGACGTATGTAGTTTTTAGGTGGTTACTTTACTTTACTGAGATATAGTTCAGTGCCATAAAATTCTTCCCTGTAAAATGTACATTTCAGTGGTATCCAGCATATCCAGAGCTTTGCAACTATCTTCACAATCAATTTTAGAATATTTTTACCACCCCCAAATGAACCCCTCTACATATAAATAATCACTCTTAATTTCTTCCAAAGCCATGCAGCTCTGGCTGCCACTAATCCATTTTCTGTCTCTAAAGTTGTACCTCTCTGGACATTCACCTAAATGAAAACATAGAATATGTATTCTTTTTTGATCGGTTTTTTTCACTTAGAATATTTTTAAGTTTCATCCATGTTGCAACATGTATGCTTAACTTCATTTATTTCTCCTTCTCCTCCTTCTTCTTCTGCCTCCTCTCCCATAACTCTCCCATAACTCTCCCCCACCCTCCCCTCCCTCCTTCACTCTCTACGCTCCTCTTCCTCCTCTTCTCCCGCCTTCTTGCCTTCTCGTCTTCTTACTCCTCCTTCTTGAGCAGTACTGAGGATTAAACCCAGAGCTAAACAAGTAGTCTACAACTGATCTACATCCCTAGATTATCTTTTATTAAAATAATGTTTACCTGATGGAACAATTTTGGTTTTGCCCCAAATTGGGAGGATAGTGTGGAAAGTTCACATGTTCTACCAAGCCCAGTTTTCCTTATAATCAACACTTTATATAAGTATAGTACCTTTGTTTCTATTAAAGAATCAATATTGATGTATTACAACAAAACGAAGATTATGCTTTAGTCATACTTCTTTTGATTTCTCCTAAAGCCTTTTTTAGGTTCTTGGATCTGTTCAGGATATAATATTATGTATTTATATTGCATGTAGTAGCCATGTATTCTTAGGTTACTCTTGGATGAGCCAGTTTCTCAGAATTTCATTTTGATAACTGATAATTGGAAGGATTGCTAGCCAGGTAATTAAAAATATCTCTCACTTAGGATTTATTTTCTATTTTATTCATGATTAGAATGGAAGTATTGATTTTGGAGAGGAATACCACATGAGTGAAGTGTAATCCTCATCACATCCTATCAAAGCTCTAGACTGTGAGTTTAACTTAATACTGATGTTCTCCTTGGTCATCTGGCTTGGTATGGTGTTTGTCAGATTTTTCTACCACAAAGTCAACACCTGCTTCCTGTTCTATATTCTTTGGAAAGGAGGCAGTATAAGAAACCCACACTGAAGGGCATTCTCCACCTCCCTGAAACCAGAAAGTTTGCATAAATTATTTGAAGTTGTTTGGTACAGTTTTTATTTTCTTTTCTTCCTCATTTATTTATTTACTTATTTATTTATATCAATATGGACACATAAGCATCTTTTATACTTTAGTTTATAATCCAATACTTCTTTATTTATTCTGTTGCTCAGTTTGTTCTATCTCTCTTTTTTACCATTGAATATTAAATATTATTTTTTTTCTTTTGAGACAAGGTCTTGCTAATTTTCCTAGGCTGACCTCTCAAACTTCATCTTCATAGTAGCTGGGCTTATAGGTGTGCACCACTGTGTTCACCTCAACCACCTCATCTTGTTCTATATTTGATTACTTACGAACAACTTTAGTCATCGCCTGTGTCCCTCCGACATCCCCTCCCCATCTTTGTGGTGCATCACCCTCCTTCTCTGACACACACACAATATACATGTTTTATATTCCTGATTCCAATCCTAGAATCAGCAGTTGGAAAGCAGAGGAGGGGAACAGTGCAAGAGAGGAAAGGGCCAGGTACAAGATACATGATACCCAAAGAGAAATTTTGAATCACACCCTAAACTATGCTTTAATATTCTGCTAGGCAATGCTTAAACCAATCAGGTTGATGTGTTATAATTAATGGTCATACAGTCTTTATATAGTCTAGACATAAATCCTGGTCAGTTATATCATTTACAAATATTTTATTCTATTTTGTGTGTCCTTATTTTACTGAGGATGGCTTTTGAAACAAAATATTCTTAATTTTGATGAAGTCTAATTGATCTATTTTTCTCATGTGCTTATATTTTTGTGTTGTGGTTTATTTTTGCCTCTGTGTGTGTGTGTGTGTGTGTGCACATGCGTGCGTGAGTGTGGTGTAATAGGGATCAAACGCAGGACATCACTAGGCAAATTCTATACCATTAAACACCAGCCCCAGGACATTGTTCATTTTTAGTGGTCAAGTCTTATTTTGCCTTCCTTCTATGCCAGGAGCTGGCCTTAGCAATAAGCAAAGAAGCATTACTCATGACAGTTGGAAGTACGGGATCTGGACAGCATGCACAGTTCTGCCTTGAAATGTCAATAAAAATTTTTGGAAAAGGTGATTATTAGAGTGAACACAAAGAATAATGACTATGTACCAGGCACTGCCAGCCCTCAAAACATCATTTTATTGAATCCTCACAGCAAACTAGAGATAGTGTTGGACCCACTTGACCTCTGGAGAAATTAAAGATTGGAGTGAGTTGTGTCCTTAAAATCTCACTGCTCAGGGATGAAGCCAAAGTTGTAAATTAAATTCAATCTTGATTTTCAAGGGCTTACAAAAATCCCATTGGCTTCAAGCTCCCAGCAGATCCATTGCTCAAAGATGCAGTTAATACTCTACATATATTCTCGAGGGCCTTCTCTAGTATAAGTATTGTGCTTAGCATTGGTGAATAAACTAGATGTAGTCTTTGCTCTTATGGAACTTACACTCTGGGAGACAGACAATAGGCAGACTCACACGAATGCATGTTAAGTGGTTGCTAGGATCAATACTTGGAAGAGGTACTCAGAGCTCTGAAAGCGTATAACGAGGAGCTGTGTTCTATTCTGGAAGAAGGTATCCCGAGAGAAGTGACGCTAGAGCTGAGCTATTCAGGCAGCCACTGAACTGTTTGGGGGAATAGCTTGAAAAGAACTTCCTAGGCCAAGGGAACAGCAAGTTCAAAAGCCCTGAAACAAGAAAAAAAAATACATTTTTGCTAGGAGGTTTTATTAATTGTTAGGAAATCTGACATTTGTGTGTAGATTTTGGGGAAAATCTTGTTGATACAAAAAATGTACTGTGCATAGTAGTCTTTAAGACAATTACTGGACTTTAAAATTTGTTTAGATGTAAAATTATCACAAACTAAAATTATCACAATTTATTTATTCCCTGAAAACTTCTCAAAGGAATCCTGGCTGGAGTGAGAAAGGGAAGAGCAGAGGTTGAAGGAATTAAGTCTAGAAAGGTGGGCAGGAAAGAGATCAGGCGAGCCTTTGGAGGAGCAAGTACTTTGTCCAAGAGCACTCAGTAGGAAGCCACTAGAAACTTCGTTAAGAAGGTGGTAATGATAGGGTCTGTGTTTGAATATTGCAGGCAGAACGGATGAGGAATAGGGTGGGAACACAGAGAAAGGCAAGAGGCCAAGGCAGAGGCCCCCCAAGGCTTGACAGTGGCTGGATGAGGACGGTGGGGTGGGAAGAAGCAAAAAACTGTGGATTATGTTCCACTCAGCTTCTGGGTGCTTCACCAGCCTCTGCTCTCCTACATCCAAATGCCCCGGGGCTTATGCCACGTCCTCTCCCAAGAGGGCAGTGTGGGTTGCTCAGGCTCTCGCACTGCTCTGCCTTGGGGTTCCTCAGCAGCCTCCACTCCTGCTCCCGCAGCCCAGGCAGTTCAGCTTGGCTCCTGAGGAGGTCTTTTGCTCCAGTGAGTGGGTCTGAAGAATGACCAGCCTTCACTAATCTGCTCTTGCTCCTGCTTACTGAAGAGGGGACTTGGCAGGGGGTTTCTCTGGTGTGCTCCTCCTGCTTGTGTTAACTGCAGGCCCCAACACAGAAGAAAGCTAGGGGATTACTGCTCCTGGGGCTCCCTGCCCCCTCCTCACCCCGAAATAGCTGAAGGAAAGGCTGGAACTTTCTTCTTTCTCAAGGAGATAACTCTCTGTGTCCACAATAGGGAAAGAATTTATTTTCAATATGTCTTTTCCACAGATAACAGGAATACAATCCTAGTAGAGAAAACTGGAAGGTGTGAGAAGGAAGCCTAACCAGTTTTGATAATTTTTGGCATGTTTTCCCAGTCATATATATTGACTTTAAACAGTCAAGGTCAGGCATACTGCATATAGTTCTGAGTGTCTTTTCACTTTGTATTAGTTTTTGCCCGTGTTGCCAAAACTTCTCCATAAACAATTTTAAATTCGAGAAGTACTCTTTCTAGAGATATATCTATTTCATTTCAACTTTCCTTGCTTATTGGACATTTGGGTTGGTTGCCACTTTTAGACATCATAAGAACAGCTGTGAGAAACCTCTTTGTTTATGAATCTTTGCCTGCGCATTGGACACTCACTATAGCCATAGCTTTCTAGAAGAGAAATTAGCGAGGGAAGTTAGAGAACAGAAGAGCAAATGTCTAGGAGGGATAAATCCCACTAAAAAAAAAAATAGCTCTGCTTCTGTTTGGAGAGATAAAAGATGAACCAGTCTTTGCCCTTCCTTAAGGACCTAGTGGCCAAGTGTTGCTGAGTAGGTGCCCGTGCGTCAGGAATGCCCTCTGTTCTCTAGAGTCCTTGCTGGATTAGAGGCTGGAGAGGCAGCTGAAGCAGCGATTTCATTGGCTGCTCACCTCTTTGTGGCAGGCAGTGAGGAGAGATTCCTCCCAGGCCTTGAAGCCCAGTTCTGCAGGGCTGCAGCAGAATCAGCTAAGCAGCCTTGAGCACCGTCATTTCCCTTTGGGGTCATTTTCCTCACCTGTAGAAGAAGAGAGGAGGTAGGAGAAATTGGAGTATGACCGATGTAGCCAGTGTTGTTTTAGCCACGCGGCCCTTCTGTCCAGTGAAACCTTTCCAGAACCCCAAACGTGCAAAGCCAACTGCCGCATCAGTTCTGGCAGGACCCTGGCGGGGAAGGGGAGCGTCCGCCTTTGAACACTCTGGCCTAGAGGATGGAAGCTTCATTCCCGTTCGACTCACTTCTCCTCTCCGCTGCTTAAGTTAAAAAACATTATCTCTCATCTGGATTTAAATTCTGCAAATGTGCTGATGGATGAAATCTCTTCTCTTCTTCAAAGCAATTTGGAAATCAAAGTGCAGCACAAAACCAAGGAGGTTTAGAGGGAGAGTGAGCACTACGTGAGACACGCTGACAGGGTGACCCTGGCACTCTAGGAAGGCAGTAGCACAATGGCCTCTCGAGAGCAGTGTCAGAGTTTACTCCCCGTTGGCACCACCCCCCTCCGTGGGCGAATTGCCTCACCCTCCCTTTCATGGAGTCATTTCAGACCAAACTTCGTCCACAGTTGCTAACAACTGGAGCCCTATAGTCACCCGAGGACAGGTGTTTTATTGAATGCGGAACATGAAAATCAGGAGGTGCATATGACAAGTGTAGTCCGCTGCTGGGCTTCGATGCACTGGCGTGAGACTTAGCAATGGGACAGCCTGCCCCTTGGCTCCAGTCGCCCCGACCAGCCTGGAGGAAGAGCAGCGGGAACTGGAGGCCTAGCCCGAGGGCTGCAGGCCTGGGGAGGAGCCCTGGGTGGGGAGCGGCGTGTCTGCCTCTGTAAATCAACGCCGGCATCCTCCCGTCCTCTGCTGGACAGTGGGGGATGGGGTGCGGGGGGGGGCGTGCTAATGTCTTCGGGGAGGGGTGACGCTACCTTCCCTGGGAGACCCGACCTTTCTTGGAGAGGCGGGGTGGTTTAGTCTCCAGCATCCGCAGTGATGTGTAAAAAGCGGGCACGACCCCCGATGCCTCAGAAAGCCCCCGCCCCTCCCCCCAAGGCCCGCCCCGGCCCGCAGGTGAATGGCTGCTCCGCACAAAGGAAGCCGGCTGGAAATGTGGAATTTGGACCAATTTACGGGAGACCGTCGCCTAGGGTCCCAACAGACCTCAAGCAAAGAAACCTGTAGCCAGGAATGGATAAGGATAAAAACAGTACACCAGGCCAAAGCTTATTGGAAAGGCCGAGTTTAGTTATTCTGGGATAGCGAGGTAACAGGATTAAACGGATTAAGGAAATCACCTCAAACAGCTGAGGAGGGAGTAAAAAAACACTGGTTCTATTTGTTTTTTTCCTAGGCCCCAAACAGATAGGCTGGGGCCGCGCGGTCGGTCGGGCGCGAAAGGAAAAGCTCTTCGGGGACACAGTGCAATGGCCGAGGGTCAGGGATCACAGGAAAGTGGGGTGGAGGCCCAGAGAGTGGGCTGAGGCTCAGGACGGCAGGGAACGTCTTCGACAAAACAAGTGGGTTCCGCCGACAAGTTAAAAACAAAAAGGCGTGGGAGGAGCCCTGGGACGCTCTCAAATCTAACGCGTACTTTTGCAAAGCAAGTCTCCCAGCGTGGAGTACCGACTCCACCGCTTGAGCTACTGCGTTTGGAAAGTATCCATTTCCTTCCGGGGACGCCAGTGGCCATTTATTTTAATAGGATCATGGAGGTTTCCGAAGAGTTTTCGTTTTGTAAATATTACAGGTGGGCCCAAGTGTTCTCCCGCCCTCATGCACAAAGCTAAAAGTGCCCCCTCTCTGGTGGATTTCAGCGGCCGCCAGGGTCGCGTTCCCGCCCGGCGAGGCTGCGCGGCCGCAGCTCCTTCCCGGGACTCTCGCCGCGATCAACAAGTGCGTGGCCGCGCGCGGGCTGCGCGCCTCCGCCGGTCGGCGTGTGCCAGCTCCCTGGAGACGCTCTCCGAAGCCAAGCCGTTTCTCCAGGGCAGAATATTTCTCGCTCGAGAGTACCGGGATCACCAGCAGTTAAAGAGAAACCGTTTGAGATCACGCTCGCGCCTCACCCCCAAGCCCCGCTCAGCCCTCCAGGTGGAACCTCAGTCCTAGAACTGAGTGTGCCGGTCCCCTTCCCAACCCGCACGCCAAGTTTCGGACCCGCAAAAATATCAGGACTCCATCTTGTTGGTTATAAAATTTATTGATCTCTTATGTAGGAATTAAAAGTAAAATCCTGAAAAACCTGAAAACAAAATAGCCCCTTCCCCACCACCCAAACAAAAACCGAACACATTAGCGTGACAAAAATAGCAAACAAATCACGGCAGAAAACCACCAACTCGACAGCCTAAAAGCTGACTGGACAGAAGCTGTCCCGCGGCCAGGGGCGGCCAGGCGGGAGACACACGCACACCTGGCTATAAATTAACATTGGCTTTAGCCGCCGCGCCACTCGGCGCGGTCAGCCCCCCAAAACACCACGAGGGAAACAGACGCAACGCGACTGGGGGCGGGGGCGTCGCAGTTCCCAGGCCGGCCTCACCGGAAAGTCCGTTTCTCCGGTGCACTCCCTCCTCCAGTAGTAACTAAAGAGACAACATTTTCAAAAACAACCGAAGAACCGGGGCGGAGGGGAAGGTGGGGGAGGGGGAGGGGGGGCTGCTTTTTCTCTGCAAACATCGCAGCGCTTCCCAGCCTAGAGAGGGGGAGGGAGGGAGGGAGGGCAGCGGCGAGGGCCGGCAGCTCGAGAAAAGTCCCATTTCCGCCGCTCCCGACTTCTTTTTTGCTTCTGTACAAAACCCGACAGCTACAGCAAAACTTTCCGTCCTTCCCGTCTTCGGTACAAGGCAACGACAGTCCCAGGCAAGCAAAGCTAAACGACGAGGCGTCCCGCCGTGGGTGCGAGGCGGCGGGGGCGCAGGGCGGCGAGCGCGGGCCGGGGCTCAGATGTGGGTCAGCGGCACCGTTCCGTTGACCGCAGTCCCGGCGCCCTGGTAGTGCTGGTGCACGCCGTGCAGGCGGCCGCCGGGCAGCGGCGAGGCGGCGTCGGCTGCGTCCCCGCCGGGCGGCAGGTACATGCTGATCATGTCGCGCAGGTCGCCGAGGCACGCGCGCTGCGAGTGCGACGCGATGGCGGGCGGCGGCGAGCTGGGCTCGGACTTCACCACCGAGCCCATGGGGCCCAGGCTCATGGCGGCGGCGGCCGCGGCGGCGGCGGCGGCGGTGGCGGGCTGCTGGCCGTAGGCGGCGGCGGCGGCCGAGGGCGCCATGCCCCCGTAGCCCGAGGCGGCGGCGGCGGCGGCCGCGGCGTTCATGTAGCTCTGCGCGCCGGGCGGCATCATGGGGCCGTACTGCAGGCCGGCCATGTCGTAGCGGTGCATCTGCGGCAGCGCGGGCGGCGGCGGCGGGCTGCTCATGCTCGGGGGCTGCGCGTAGCCCAGCTGCTCCTGCACCAGCGAGTACGCGCCGTTGGCCCAGCCGTTCACGTGCGTGTACGTGTCCAGCCGCTGGCCCACGCCCACCGGGCTGCTGGCGGCCGCGGCGGCGGCGGCGGCGGCGGCGGCAGCGGCGGCGGCGCCCGGGGGCAGCAGGCCGCCGGGCAGCGAGTACTTGTCCTTCTTGAGCAGCGTCTTGGTCTTGCGGCGCGGCCGGTACTTGTAGTCCGGGTACTCCTTCATGTGCACGGCGCGGAGCCGCTTGGCCTCGTCGATGAACGGCCGCTTCTCGGCGTCCGTCAGCAGTTTCCAGTCGGCGCCCAGGCGTTTGCTGATCTCGGAGTTGTGCATCTTGGGGTTCTCCAGGGCCATCTTGCGCCGCTGCCCGCGGGACCATACCATGAAGGCGTTCATGGGTCGCTTCACCCGGTCCTGGTCGCTGCTCCCGCCGCCGCCGCCGACACCGCCGCCGCTCGCGGCCCCGCTGCCGCCGCCGCCGCCTGCGTTCGCGCCGCCGCCTGCGTTCGCGCTGCTCTTGCCGGTGCCGCCGGGAGCTGCCGGGGCCCCGGTGCCCGCTGCCGGGGTGGGCGGCCCCACCGGGTTCTTGAGCTCAGTCTCCAGCAGGCTGTACATGGCCGGGGCGGGAAGAAGGTGCGCCAGCGTGGCGGGAGGAGACGGCGCTCCCGGGGCTGGAGCGGCCACGGTGAAGAGGCCCGGGGACTCCGTCGGAGGGCCGCTTGGGGGCCGGCGGGCCGGCAGCTCGGGCGGGAAGGGCAGGCTCGCTGGAGCGCGCCGCGCCGAGTCAGCAGGGAGCCGCGGGCCGCTCGCACCTGCTGCGTGGTCTCGAGCCGGTCGCATTCGCAGTCTGCCCGGGCGCTCGCCCGGCCCCTTATATACCTGCTCTGATCCCCGGGGGTTGGGGCTCGGTCCGCCCCTCGCCACCCGTAGGCCTCGTGATTGACAGGCTCGCAGTGATGAGCCCTGGCCAATCATCACCGAGCCCCCTTTGGCCCAGCTGGAAAGAAAAAGTTCGGGATGCCCCTTCGTTCAGCCCCACGCCCCTCTTGAGCCGAGTGACGTGATGAGAGTTATCCAGGAGGCGGGAGCTCTGAGACCCGCCCCGAGACCACCAATTAGGGTCTCAAAAAGTTGGAAAGAACGAAACCCGAGGAGGTGGGGGGGCGCGACCAGGGCTGGGGGGAGGGGCAGTGGCCACGGGGGTCGGGAAACAACTTTGCAGCCCTGTCAAGGCCGAGCGATGCCCCATCCCGGGCCAACGTGCAAAGCCACCGACCACGGAGTCCCCACGGAGGGCTTCCCGCCGCCTCTGCTGCCGGCGCTGGGGACCTCGGGCGCCGCCAGCTACTCAGGCCGGCTCGGGAGACTCAAGGAGCAACCGGGTGCCTTGGGCTACGGCTCCAAGAAGCCCTCCCCCAACTGGTCGCTGTTCCCCCACATCCTGCGCCGGGAGGGTCTGTGCAGGCGGGACGGAGCGAGGGTCGGGGGTCCGGGCCTTGAGACCGGCCTCAGGAACGCGGAGAGCCGGCGGGCGAGGCTCTCCGGGTCTGCAGGCGCCGAGCAGCCGCCGCCGCCGCCCGAGTCCCGCCGAGCGTCCGCTCGCGGTGCGTGGGGTGCGTGTGGGACCCAACGGGCCAACCGGTCTGGCTCTCTTGCTCCGGGCCCCCGCTTAGCGGCCCCTTTTTGTCTGTGCTCTCCGGCCATTTCGGTTTTTCCAGTCCGATGCCCCTGAGGGGGAGGGTCGGGCCCCTTGGAAAATCCGTTTTCATGGCAACACGGAGCCTTTCGGAGTGAAAGAAAAGTTTCTCGGAGGAGGGACCGCGGCCGGAGCCGGAGCCTTCCTGCGTGCGCGGGCGAACCGCGGAGCCCTCCGTCGGCCGCGCACCTGCCGGCACCGAGCGCAGCCGCCGCTTCCCCGGGAGCCGGCGCCGCTGGCGGTTCCCGCTTCGCCTTCTGTTTCGCCGCCTTCCCGGCTGCAGACTGCCTCTCGGAGCGGGACCTCCAGTCGCTGGCTGCCTCGGGGGCGGCGAGGGAGCCCTGACAGGCGCTGGCGCGGCTCAGACGAGGGGCGCAGGGTTTGAAACTCCCAGAGCTGCCCTAGGCGGCGAGTGGGGACGAGATGCCACCTGGACAGCCGGGTAGAGACCAAAACAAGGTGTCAGACAGTGTGAGGTCTCGCCTTTCCCCTCAACCCTGTGGAAAGATGGGGAATCGAAGGGAAACAAGTCCTAAATATCTGTTGGGGGCCAGAATTCTAGCTTTTTAGTTTTAACGCAAGATCTAGCGAACCCGGACAACTGCGCGCCAGGCCCTTCCCCTTTCTCTCCTGTACTTGTTAAAAAGTGAGCCTCGGCGGCCTGGAGGGAGCGGGTCAGGCCAGTCCCTCTCTGCAGAGCAAACTGCTTGGGTGTGCCACCGGCTCTCAGCTCCCCTAACCTTCTGGAAGTTTGGGATTCTGGAACTGGCCCCTTAAGTTTCTTGTTTTCTACTTGGCCTGACTGTTCCTCAGCCGAGGGTAAGGACCAGTAGGGTGGGCATGAGGATTTAGGGTTTAGGGTTTTCAGGCGAGCTGCGTGGAAAGGTTCAGAGCGTGAGCAGAGCTGTGAGCGTGGTGTTGGTTTGCGCGCTCGGTGAGCCTCGGTGCGCATTTTCCTGGTGACCTGACTGACAGAATCCATTTTTTCTGAGGCAAAGCCACTGTCCCTTAAAGAAGCCGAGGTGCAGTGGCCCCTGCCTTCCTGCCGCCTTCCTTATGAGCCATCTCTACGCTTTTCTGGGCCCCGAGGCTGTTGCTAAGAGCGTTTTAGGTAACTACCCAACTGACTCGAAGCCTGGCATCCAGTAGCCTGACAGATGTCAGGATTCTTTCCAAGTTTTAGGGCTCCAGTAAGCGTGGTGATGACAGCGTGGACTGCGTCTTTTCCACATCTGAGGATGCGGGCCAGTCCCGCCCCTCCCAGACCGTTGCGCCGCTCCTAGCTGCTCCTCCTCTGATTACACCTAGTCCGTGGCTCAGCTCCTTTTCGCATCACATCCTCCCGCCAGATTCTCACGGGTCTCTTGCCAAGACCAGGCACCCTCTCCCTCTCTCTCTCTCCTCCAGCTTCCCGCGGCGATTGACTGGGGGTGGTCTGCGAGGCCCCAAGTGCCGGCTGCTGTATTTCCTTCGAAACTTCCGAGGAAACTCTCTGAGCCCTGACTACCGCTGACTAAACAAGCGCGGCCAGCGGCGTGGGCGTGGAGAGGAAGCAGTGCTCTCGGCCCAGCCAGCTGCGAAGACTCGCACCCGCTCAGCCAGGCACTTCTGCTGCTGTCGGTCTGGAAAAGTGTCACGGCAGGTACCGACGCCCGAGTGGCCTCGGCTCTGGACAGGGCTTCGGGGAGGCCGGACGGCGGACGAGGCGTGAGCTGCTGTATCTGTAACATGCATCCCGCACCCATTAAGGGAAGCAGAAGATGGAGGGACCCGGGACCGATCTTTTGCGACTTCCTGGGAAGAAACGGGCGCCCTCGGCAGTACTCTCGCTCGCCAGGGCTTCCAAGAGACTGTAGGCAGTGTTCCGAAACCGAGACCCGAGCCTAGGAACGCAGCCTGTCGCCCTCTCCCCAGCCCAGCGTCCTGCGCTCCCCAGAGAGCTAAGGCTCCCTCCACCTGGGCCGGGCTTGGGGCTCCCAGGACGCTGGGCGCGACAATAGCGCCGTTTGTTGGCTTCACTTGGAAACTTCACCCAGAGTCTCTACCCCTTCTCACCATCCTGAGCTTCCTTCCAGGTCGTCCCAACCCTAGAAAGAGAGGACGAGGACCGGACATGCTGTCTAGACCTGAGGCAAAACTGATGCTCGGCCTTGGAGGGCGAATTATCCCCAGACTCCAGATATCCAGACTCTAAACTGGTCCAAGTGACTCAAGATACATAGGGCAACCGTTCTGCCTTCTTCCTTCCCCGTAAACCTTGGCAGAAATGGAAGGAATGTTCCAGTGGTCTCAGATCCGCAAAGTACGCCTTAGCGAGTGTGCTTTAGGACCGCTGGGAGGGGCTGTCCAGCAGAGGAGAACTTTTTAAGGGTCCCGGGCCGGGCCTAGGAGCCAATCTCCTGGGAGATGTGCCTTCTGCGTGCTGAGTGCGGAGAGGCAGAATGCGCAGGTGTCCGCTAGGGGAGTGGGGAGGGTGGGCAGTATTGGGGTTTGCTCAGGCCAGCTGAAGTCAGAAACGGTAGCCTTCCAGCAAGCCTGGAGTTCCCCTTTTATGTTTCTCAGCTGCATTCTAGCCCCCTTGCTGGGCCTGCCTTTGAGAAATCCATGACTTGTCCTGAGGACTCTCACAGCCCCTTTGCTTTCCAGTAGGCAAAAGAAAGCTTAGGGTTCCAAAAGCAGTTATCCTTATTCCTTCCTTGAGAACATCCTTTGACAATGTACATGTTTCCCCTGAGATTGTGTATTTATGCAACACATTTCGGGCTTTGAGCAAGAAAACAGAGATATAAACCATTGCCAAACCACCCTTTGTAAAAACAGTTGGAAAGGTCACTATTTCTCCAATGGGGTGGAAGAGATAGAACCTTCCAGCTGCTAGAAACACACTCACTTTCCACCCTGCCTACTGGTAGCACCTTCCCCCAGCTTCCAAAGGAAATCATTTGTCTTACAGGTCTAAGAGGGAATTGAAGGCCCTAGATGGATCGTATAAGTCTATAAATAATAAGTAGGTTAAATCTTTTTGAAAAAACAGAGCACCTTAGAAAGCTGAGGCAGGAAGATCAAGATTTCAAGCCCAGCCAGGCAACTTTGACACTTAGAGGGCCTTGTCTCAAATTTAAACCTTTGAAAGGAACTGAAAAGTAGCTTGGTGCAAAGGCCTTAGATTCAATCCTCAGTGAAAAAAAAAAAAAAAGGCAGGGAGTGGAAGAGGAAGTGGCTAGGAGCTTCGAGGAATATGATGATACATTCCATAAAACTATCTTAATGAAGGGGAAAGGATTTAGCTCAGGGCACCTAGCTTCTGGCACCTGCCTTGCAAGCACAAGAGCCGGGGTTTTGATCCCTTGTAACCACATACAACAATACTGGATGTGGAGACTCATGCCCACAAGCAATCAGTACCACATACCACAGTCCTGGTCGTGGTGGCTCACGCCTGTAATCCCAGCACTCGGGAGGCAGAGGCAGGAGGATTGTTGTGAGTTTGAGGCTGAGCTCAGGGCCAGCCTGAACTACAAAGCTAGACCTTGTCTCAAAAAAAATCTTGATGATACATTAGTATTCCCTTGTGCCATGCTGCAGCATATTTGGGGAATGGGCAGGTGTAGTAAAGTGAGTTTCTGAGTTCCATTCATTTGTTTAGCTAAACTGTGGTTTGAAGATACGATGGAGTCCCCGAGCGTCCCCCCCCCCCCCTTGTAGCCACTATTTTCAATTGCAGGGCATTAAGATACTAATCACCATTTATCTTTTCCTTCCTTGGGGAATTTGACCACTTTTGCTTAAAGAGCCTCCTGGCCAACATCACCACTGCTCCCTCCCCGAGGAAGGAAGGCTCTGTCCAGGAACTATGTCCCATTTCCGGAGAACTTTCCTATCCACCAGTGTTTCCCTCTTTACCTCCCCGCTCACGTTTCCCTCCAACTCCAGGACTGTCTTCAAAGTCAGACTCCCCATGCCCGCACCCCTGCGGAGCAGCCTCAGGACTAAGCACCACGTTGCGAGGCCCTGGTGCAGCGGGCTGGCTGGAGGCTCTTGTATATGTCTTCACCGACTGCCGCAGGTCCCAAGCGAGGAGATCTACGGGAAGGTGGGGCCTGGAAAACGATCTGGAAGTCGTTATCCTTACGTTGATTTTGAGTTATCCCAGGGTCTCCCTATTCCAAACTAGTGTTCACAGAGCAAAGGGCAGGAGGCCACGAGGCCTCACAGCTCTCCCCGAGAAGGGTGCTTGGAAACTCAGTGAATCACCGGCACATGCAGGGTGCCACGCAGAACATCTGCTTCAGCTGCCGGAGGAGCAGGATGTTGTGGGGGTGGAGGGGTGGGGGCGGGGATGGGGAGGTAGAGCATTCCGCAGAAAATGCAAAATCTCAAGCCAGCGTCCAGGTAGCTCTTCACTTGCTCTCCTTTTTATTTTTAGTTTTTTTCTGTTTTTAAAAGAAAGTGGAGAGCCCTGGAATTTGATGCATAGAATTTCAGTGTCCCTTCCTTCTCTGCCGTCATTTATCTCTATGACACTGAACCTCTGTGCTAACCTACTGTGTACTAAGCTGCGCCCGATACTGGTAAGAGGCCTTGCCCTTCCCCGCTTGCATCCCAAAGCGGAGGTGGCTCGGGAAAGCCGCGGCAGGAAGGAGACTGTGAGCACAGGGAATTTCCCCTGGTCGGCCCCTCGGGCGGCGCACTGGGGTCTCCGAGAGCTCGCCCGGCAGCAAGGCCCACGCACATCCCCTCCCACCCGCACGTTGCCTGCGGCGGCACGGAGTCCGAAAAACCCGAGGCGGCGGGAGAGGTGGCCGTGCGCCTGCAGCCTCGGCTGTGGCGCATGTCAGCGCCGCGGTGTGAGTGACCGGCCTGCGAAGATCTGGGGCCGCCGCTCTCTGCAGGGAACCGGGCGAAGGACGCGGTCTGGGAACAGCTGACTCGCCGCGCTAGCCGGGGACGGAGGACGCTCATCCTTGGCGGAGGACTCGTTTCCCCGCGGGACAGAAGGCAGAAGTCGCGACAGAGGTCCCTCGGAGGCCTAGCCACGCTGGCCTGTTGGCTTCTAGGCCTCTGTCACCCCCCAATTTCATTTCTTCGGAAAGCGTCACCAGGTTAGGACCTGAGCCTTTGCTAATGTGGTGTTTGTGGTGTTTGTGTAATTAACACCCCCCCTCCCCCGTAAACATATTTCCTCCCCCTGCACAGCCCAGCTTTCCTTTGAAAAAGCAATGGGAAGAGGGTCCCAATAAGCCTTTCTAATGGGGAAAAAACTGCCCCTTTTGTGGAATGGTTTCTTTACAAAGCCAACAACCGACCTTATTTTCTAGTTCCAATGGCTATCCTTTTATGAGTTATATTATTAAAGAAATCCGACACTAATTGTACCGATTTAACTTGTTAATTAGTTGCAAATAAACTATTCATTAGTGGTAAAATAAAATAAAACCCATGTGCCTAGATATCATTCCACATTCACATATTGTAGTGTCTGCATAGCATAGGCATACTAAATTAAGTTCCTAAAAGGCTTCTTCTCAGGATAAATAATTAAAATATATTCTACTTTAATTGACATTATAGAGGACATAAATGAACTTTTCCTTTTAGAAAGAAATAGCCATTTCTAAATAAAGCTTGCAGTTTGGAGAATGGAGGCTTCATCCAAATGAATAGTCATTACTACCTTTTCAACAACGTGGGCCTTTTGATCAGAAAAGAAATTAGCTCTAAAAAACAGACAATGGAAGCCTGCCCTGCAATAGGAAGAAAATTAGACGGCCAAGGCTCTTCACAACACCTATTTCTATAAACCATAGAGCTCCTTGCTTTTCAATTACAGCTGTTCATTTCATATAAGGAAAGGGGAAAAACAGGCCTCTAATGTAAACTGGCTTTCACCATAAAGCCTGGCTCCTGGCTCCTAGCCAGGCTGTCTACTTACTATTGTTTTTAGTCCTCTCATCAATTAGCTAATACTATATATTTTAAATGACTCTGGGGGCATTCAGATTCCCTCCCTACTCCCTATCCAGACAAAACCCAAGCTGGACCGCCATGAAAGGGCTACCATTCGGTGTGCAGACATTTAAATGTATAAAGTTTAATGTTTTTATTGTCCCTCAAAGAAAAAAACATATTGAAAACCCTGCTCCCCCCCTGTATTTCTTGGTCTATCATTGAAAGGCCCACACGAGGTGTTGACAGGGAGAGGGACAAAAATGAGCAGCTCTCAGCATTGTTTCTAATTGCTCATAGGGCTCAGTCCATTTCTAAATAATTTGTCTGTGCCCTTTAGACTATAATTTGGTGGATGTATGTCTGTGCTTGGAAAACATGAATTTTGAAATTTGCTAGTTCCATTGGCTTGGTGTTATTAGACATAATTTCATTTAAAAATACTTTCTTCACCATTTTGGTGATATTGTTTTGCTTGTGAGGAAAAACAAATCCTATTTGACTTGTGAGTTACAAAATAAAACCTTGCAGCACACATAAAGTGATAACATACGAAATATACTCCGTAATAATACCAATGAGTCTTAGCAACCCTTTTAACGTATTGTCTAGAAACATCAAATATTATGGGCTGGAAAGACTTTCGTTTCTTTGAAAGTAAAATACTTATTTCATCTTTATAAATCACTATGTACATTCCCTGCTGAACTAAACTGTAGCGTGAACTAAACTGTAGCGTGATCCAATAGAATTGTTTTGAGTTCTTACTGTTTGTGATTGTGCTAAGAAAGTGGCTTTTTAAAAAGTTTTTAAAATAGCATTAAGATAATTTATTCAGAAAAGGAGATACTTTTACATAACTATAAAGTTATTTAAATAAAACAGCACAGTAACCATGAACTTGTCATAAATGGTCATCTTTTGCTATCTTTTTTTTATCTTTATTGGTACATTAAATATACACATCATGATTGCACTCCATAATGGGGATTTGTACCAGTATAAGACACATCTTAATTCTCATTTTTTCCCATAGCCCTACCCACCCTACCACCCCCCCATATACATAAAATTTGTTTCCTTACTTTTTTGTTACAATCTCAACATTGTCCCCTTTCACCTTATTTTACATTGAGCATTTTCTATTGCACAATATATAACATCTTTAAGACAACTTTAAAGAGAGATAGTTGGCCAATTTAGAAGGGTCGGACACAGCAGAGCCAGCAGGATGGCTATTCACTGCATTTCTAAGGAATAACTACAAAAAAGTTGCTACCATAGTGCATCTTTGGCTACTGTTCAAGTCTGGATCTTAAATGAATAAAAGGTCACGTGTGAAAGGCTTGGTCCCCAGGATTGGGCCCCTGCGAGTTACCGTGACTTTTCTAGTTGGTAGGAGTGAGGCCATTTGATGAACTAGTGAACATAGCACAAGGGGATAGTGGGCTCTGCCCCTCCTCTTTCTCTGTGTCTGTTTCCTGGCCGCCAAAATGAGCAGCTTAGCTCTGGGTACATATGTGCCCCTTCCCAGTCTCACCACGGGCCCAAATGATGGGGCCCAAAGACCATGGTCTAAAACCTCGGGAAACCATGAGTCCAAATCAATCTTTCTTCCTTTTAAGTTGTTTTTCGCAGGTATTTTGTCGTGACATTGGAAAGTTGGCTAAGAGAGTCCCTCTTTGCAGGGTGCACTCCTCGTTGAGGATGGGTGCTTCCACTGATGGCTTCTGCTATATTTTTGATATCAAGGAAATTGGTCTGTTTGCTTTTTGCTTTTGAGCATTAGCTTCTTTGTTGCTTTGTTCAAATGGATGTCAGAACACAGTTCCTAAAAGCATTTGCCAAAGAGTATAGAGCTGCTGTACCTGATTTCCTTGGCAACTAGAAGAAGAGAGACTTCTTTGACAATCAAACCCCTTTACTCTCCCTATCATCAGGCTTCTATAATAGAGAATGTGATCTTATCACTATGCAAAGGTAAGACTTTTCCTCCTGTCTACTGCATACGATGGTGGCTGTTTTCAGGGAGAGAAAGAGTTCCACAGAGCTGAGGGAAAATTGATGCCTTCCCTGGGAGAGATTTGGGAATAGGCGTTAGCAAGATGTGATCTACAGTCATACCCTTGTCCAAACTAAGAGCTGGTTAAGTATTGCACTGAATTTCACCTCATATTGCAGAGCTTGTGTTCATTTTGGAAGGAATCCAATATGTGATATTGTGGGCAACTAAATCAGAGTGAGGAGAATCGTGAAACTGTTGGCAGAGACCTGAGCTTTAAGTGCAGCTTTAGAAGAGAACTGCATCGTCAAGGGAGGAATAGCAAGTTGTTTTTCAGGCTGTTAACCCAAAAGAGACTTAGTGTGTGTATTTATTTATGTGTGTGTGTGTGTGTGTGTGTGTGTGTGTGTGTGTGTATGTGTGTGTGTGTGTTTGTATGGTTGTACTTGGGACTGAAACCAGGGCCTTTGTACTGAGCTATTATCCCAGCCTTTAAAAAAATTTTTTCTGAGACAGGGTCTTGGTGAGTTGCCCACCTTGGGCTTGAATTTCTGATCCTTGTGCTTCAGCTTCCTGAGTAGATGGGATTACAGGCATGGACCACTCTTCCTCCAGCTGTTTCTGTTTAAAATCAAGAAAAGGAAAAGATCCTAATGTTTGAGAAGAAATTTCCCAGAGCAGGGCTGGGTATATAGCACAGTGTTGTTGCACTTGCCTGGCAAGTACAAGGTCCTGTGTTTGATTCTCGCTACCAGGAAAAAAAAATATCCCAGAGCAGCATCCTTATGCTGAAGCTCTGGGTTTTAACAGTAGATCTTGGTTTAGGTCTTAGTGAATCAGAGCAGAGGCACTAGGGTCATAGGATTGTAGGCAAGGTCATTAAGTAATTAACACATTGTATTGAGTGTCTATTATAGACCAGCACTCTTCACGACCTTGGATTATGACAGTGAATTAAGCAGAGTCCTACTACTCATTAAACTTACATTCTAGTGGGGAACAAAAATAATAAATGTAAAGGAATGAATACATGATATATGTCTGAAAGTAATAAATGCTAAGAGGACAAAGCAGAATATGGAGTTTAAAAGTCTGGGTGTTGATGTTTTAGTGTTGAGAAAAGACTCTCTAGGCAGTAATACTCAGGCATAAATGTAAAATAGGTACACACTCACGTGAATACATCCACCACCATCACTACCACCATCATCATCATCATCATCATCATCAAGATCTGCCAGTGAATTTTTTCTCAATGAAGTCCTAGAATGTCAAAGTTGTGGCAAGAAGGAAAGGGTGAATCTTCAAATCAAGGCTAGGATTACCAGTTATCAGATCTTAAGGTCATGTATGTACAATGCTGGGGTAAATAGGAATATATTCTTATCATTGTAATGAAATTCATTATGCTTTAACTGTCAAGAGAACAGGACTTAGGGTTTGAATGTGTTAAGACATTCCCTCGTCTTCTGGTCAAGAATATGGCCAAATATTTGCTATGAATTCAATTCAAATATTTCTACATGGGCTCTTCCAGTAGCCTGACAATGTGCCTGCCAAATTTTGTATCCCAGGAGCCTGTCCTGTCTGCCTTAGCATCAGTTATGCTCTAGACAGGCATTTAACTAGCTTGCAGCAAATCTCTAAGAGTTAAAATTTGGAGCCTAATTCATTTTTAACTGTAAATTCGCTGTTTATTATGCATTTTCACTTTCGGGAAGTGTGGTATAGAAAAGCAAACATGGTGGAATGGGTTGGTTTAGTAAACCTGAATTTGAATTCGAGTTGAAGAACTGGCTATATGTTTGATTTGGATATGTTTATTCATCTCCCTGAACCTCAGTTTTTCTCCTCAGAAAGAGGTAGGCAGTCAGGTCTTATTCAGTGAATGAGGATGGAGAATCAAGATGAGGCAGCTGAGAGCACCTGGCTCTCTGCTTAGAATAGAGCAAACTCAACTGACAGATGTCATAGTAGTTCAAGTTGGGCATGATAGTGTAAAACCCTGTGACACAGAGTGGAGTGTCAACTTCATTGGCTTTGGAATCTGCCCCAGGATTGGTGGAGCATACTTCTAGATGTGTCTGCCTGGGTCATGGAAGTGTGGCCTTGGAGTCTGTGTCTGGTCTCTCCCTTCTTTCTGTCTGGCACTCTTTCCCTGCTTTGCTTTCTGACTACCATGAACTCTAAGCATCTTTGCTGTACTATTCCTTCTACTGTGATGTTCCTGCCTTGAAACCAACCAAACATGAACTGAAAAACTTCTGAAATTGTGAGCAAATTAAAACTCCCCTTTAAATTGTGTATGTTGGGTATTACATTTAAGTGATGAAAAACTGACCAATATACCTTGTGATCCCAGCTCTCCAAAGGGTGAAATATAAGAATCACTTGGAATTCAAGGCCAGCCTGGGCCACATAAGGAGACTTTCGTAGAAAATATGTCTTGTTTTCCAACCAAGTTTTCTTATGGAACAAATAGGACTGAACTTTTGTTTTTAGTGTGGAGAAGATGGGACTGTGTTTCACTTTCCTTAACCCTTATGGGATTAGCACAGAATGAATCATGATATTTGAGGAATCCTCTTTGAAGGAAATTAAAAAGTGAGCCAATCATTCCACGGCCCCAGTTTTATCTTGTGTTCTCCTCCATTTGGCACAGTCCATTGAGACTTTTTCGAAGGCTTTCTGGAGTGCACTCACTGAGATGACATATATTTTGCTTGTAATAGAGGGGCTTCTTGTATGTAATTCTGACATAAAATAACTAAAATAGAGACATGTCTATAGTGGAAAACATATAATAAATGCAATACAGATCTTACATACTTTAATTTTACTTAAAATATAAGGTTGAATTTTTTTTTTCAGAGCTCAATAGAAAGGGTTTTTGTTTTTTTTTTTTTTTTTTTTTTTTTTCAGTTTGCAGTTTGTATCAGGAGTCCTGTGGAACTAGAAAAAAAGTCTTGTTCAAATTTCATAGCTTTTATATTTTCTCTAAAGCATCAGAAATAGGCACAATTAACCAAGTAGAAAGAAAAAAAAAGTAGTACTAATCACTGGCAGAAATTAAAGTCGTGTTCCTCACAGTGGCTTCTAAAAAGACTTTGAGTATTACAAAAGTAATTTTTAAGTAAGTAGGAGAGACTTTAGTTTAAATTAAGAACAACTGTGTGGTATGTCTGTGCTATTGCATCTGAAGAAAGAGGCCTTGCCTGAAACATTTACTCCTCATTAAAATTCTTTCTTTTTTTTTTTTTTTAGGTTTTTTGAGACAGGGTCTCGCTTTGTAGTTCAGGCTGGCCCCGAGCTCAGCCTCAAACTCACATCACAGCAATCCTCCTGCCTCTGCCTCCCAAGTGCTGGGATTACAGGCGTGAGCCACCACGCCCGGCACTGTGGTATGTGGTACTACTTGCTGCTGGGGTGAGTCTCCACACCCAGTATTGCAAGTGGTTACTGGGGAATCGAACCTGGGCCCTTGCGCTTGCAAGACAGGCGCCAGAACCACTGAGCTAACTCCCCAGCCCCTCATTAAAATTCTTGCTAGAAATACAGGTAGGGCTTGGATGGATAAGAATGGAGCACAGAGAAATGGTTATGATCCTAAATCTAGGTTGAAATCCTACCCCTGCTACTTAATAGAAGTTAATTAACTTCTCTGAGCTTTAGCCTCATCTATAAAGAGCAGAATTAAACCAGGTGTAATGGTGTATATTTGTAATACTGGGCACTTTTGAGTTCGAGGAAGAATTTGAAGTTCAGGGCCAGCCTGGGCAACTTAATGAGGCCCTGCCTCCAAATGGGAAGTTTAAAAAGACCTGGAGATGTAGCTCGGTGGTAGAGTGCTTGCCCAGTGTCTTCATATAAGGTCCCAGGTTTGTTCCTTACCTCTGGAAAAACGAAAAAAGATCAGAATTGATTGTATGCCTTAAAGTAGTTGTAGAAAATGAATGACATTACGTAAATAAAGTATTGAACTTGGTATGTGGTACACGGTTATAAGACTCAGTAAATAGTATCACGGTCATCACCAAAGCAATCTTCTTTCCTCTTTCTTTCTTTCTTTTTTTCTCTCTTTCTTTCTTTCATTTTTTTGAGACAGGGTCTCGTTCTGTAGTTCATGTTGGCCCTGAACTCACTGTGCAGACCAGGCTATTCTTGAACTCACAGCAATCCTCCTGCCTCTGCTTCCTGAGTGCTGGATTACAGACGCGAGTTACCACACCCAGCACTGTGGTATGTGGTAGCAGGGATTGAGCTCTGGACCTTGTGCTTGCTAGGCAGACACGGGAAACACTGAACTAAATCCCCAGCCCTACCAAAGCAACCTTGTAAGTGTAGCATAAATGAGGCTGATTTATTTATATTTTAACAAATATGGAAATAGGATCAAGAACATTAGGTGTCTTATATAAAATGGTGAATCTCATTATTGGCAAAGTCAAGGCAGAAAAAACCCTTGTTGAGTTATTGTCCAGTTATTTTTCCAATTATAGTTTGTTTAAATATTGCTGATAAGTGCCCTTATTAGCAGGCCACGTATTCTACAGTATTGTTAAGAATATACCATATTGAGACACATGTGATTGCCTGACATAGTGGCACATGCTTGTATTCCTAGTACTTGGGAGGCTGAGGCCGAAGGATCAAGAGTTGAAGACCAACCTGGGCTACACTCTGTCTCAACTCTCCCCACTCCAAAGCTTGTTATTGTTTTTTCCTACATATAAGTAAAACCAGATATCTTAGTGAACAGTGAAAAATGACAGAGAAAGCATGACGAGGGACTCTGCATTTCTAGCTGTTCACTGAGGAGGCCTAAGAAAGACATTACCAGGTTTTGAGGTGATCTGATTAGAAATGTTGAAGTTGACACTGAGTCAGGTTGAGGAGTAAGTAGGTAAACAAATACTCTAGTGTGAAGTTCTCAAGCAGCACACACTAATCTCACATGCTTCCTTTTATTCTTACAAGTTGAGAGAACCTTGCATTTGCTTGCTCAACTCTGCTAGCTGAGCCTCACATTGAAAGTCATAGCAAAGGAGTTTGCTGAGCCAGCATCCAATTGGGTGACAGTTTCTTCTCATTCTTCCCTTCTATTGCCATTTTTAGTAATAAGTAAGCCCAACGAAAGCCTAGTGGTCCTTGATATTCTTTAGAAATGGCCAATCTCCTAGTTATACTGGTGTGAATCATCAGCTCTTACTTCTGGCAGCAAATCCTGATTGAAGCAGAACCAAGTTAAAAGAATTTACTTCCTGTCCATAAGAGAACACGTCTCAGTCTGCAGCAGCCTGACCTGGCAGAAAGCCTCTGAGGTTAGAAGTGGAGAGAGGCCTAAATGCAGTGCATTCCAGGTGTATCAGCTACACTCACTGCACTGTAGGTGAGCTCTCTGGAAATTCCCCAAGGTAATAGATGTGCTGCTAATATTTCCTCCCCCACTGTTTTGCCGATGCTCTGGCCACTCTATTGATTTTGTCCCCAGAGGTAGTGGGGAGAGGAGAATGGGGCACAGATGGCTTTATGGCCCATGTTCCCTTTGCTGAGCTGTATGCCTTGGCATAGGCTTGCATATGTGTGGAGGAAGGAGATCACTCATCATTACCAAGGCATTCTTCACTCACCAGGGCGCCTACCAGAGGAATGAGATGCACCCAACACAGGACCCTCTAGTAATTTGCACAGAATCCTGTAGTTTAACTGGTGGCCCCAATGTTTTGGATCCCAGAATGAGCAAAGTAGTAAATAGCCATGTGTGAGCCTCTTGAACCTTGTGTTGGCATCCTGGGTCTAATGATGGAGGGGTAGACTCTGAGATTCTCAAGGACTGACGTGCATTCTTGGCTGAGAAGAGAAGAGATGCGAAAACTGGAGATTAGAGCTAGGAAGAGTTCCTATAGTAAGACCTGGCACCTGAGGCACTTTTCTCCTCTGCCTTTATGTTAATGCTCAGTGTTGGGAGCAAATGCTGATTAAATTGGGGTCAAAGTTCCACTTAATACACCATTTACATTATGTGAATCTTAGTTTTCAGAGCTGTGAACGGCAGGTCTTGGAGACTGATGCAGCCCTTTACTTGAATGCTTGGTATCTTACTGTGGAAGATCCTGCACATGTTATTGAGTTTCTGTAGATTTTGTTGAATAAATGCTGGGCAGTTTGTTGTGTTTCCTTTGAGCAACCACCATTCTTTGAATGATTGTCTTTACTATTATTAATGGGCTTAATAGATATCTGTCCAGAAGAGAGGCTTCTCAACCCAGGCACAGAGTCACTCTGTCTCTTTGAAGGGGTTTAAGCAGGGTGATACCGTCAGCTTTGTGGATTAGAATGCTCATTCTGGCCATGGAGTGCATGGGTCAGGGTGGTTGAGAATACTGGACAGAATATTGTATGTGAAGACCATTGATATATAACTATGTACAGTCTGGGAGTGAATAGATATTCAATGCTTGATTCTTAAACTGGTTATCTCTTATCAGCTCAAGTATGAT
>PVIR01001759.1:50463-78051 GCA_004026965.1 Petromus typicus
GAGAGAGACAGAGAGAGAGAGAGAGAGAGAGAGAGAGAGAGAGTGTAACCCAATAGTGTAACACTTGCCTAGCAAGATTAATGCCCTGGGTTTAATCCATAGTGCACAAAGGGAAAAAAAAAGGAGTCATGTTCTATCCTTGGATCTAATTGCAAAATGCAGATGATCTTTCTGTTTTGTTAGTTCATTCATTCTTTTGTTCATTATGATCTTTTGTTTTCCCATTTCCTCAGTGTCCCTCAGTCCATATAACTTGGATTTCCTCCAGTTTGTTTTGTAGGGATTTAATATATTTCACTTGACATAATTTTCATATGATTTTGGAGACTCAATTCAATTATTAAAATGTATATAATATTCTCTGAAGAGAGGCATTCCTAGTGGGTAGTCCCCAGGAAGAGCTCTGTAAATGGGAAGGGAGACTCTGTTTTAATGTGCTCTTGGCCCTCATTTTAGTAAGTTTCCCTTTCTTTTGGGAGCCATGGACATTTGATAAAGAAGGCATAGTCAAGATTCAGGTAGAGATCAGGTCTGTGATTTGACATCTTCCATTCTGGTAGAAAAAAAAAAGATTGATTGCTTACCTGTTTGTATTTGTATTAAGTCAAGAAGCTGGGCTGAAATTCGTCTTGGAAAGTGCTCCTTTTTATTCATTACTTTGCCCTGGACAGTGGGGGAAGGCAGATACACCTGGGAACTCATTGCATATCTGAGACACATTAGTCCTCAGGGCATTTCCAAAGGAGTATGTGCTGTGGGAGTGGAGCTGAGAGAACGCATCATTTTGTCTAGGTTGATCCAGAAAGGATTCTTACAAAAGTGAGCTCTACTTTGGGGGCCGGGGAGTTAGCTCAGTGGTTCCGGCGCCTGTCTCGCAAGCGCGAGGACCCAGGTTCGATTCCCCGGTAACCACATAACAATACTGGGTGTGGAGACCCACACCCAGCAAAAAAAAGTGAGCTCTACTTTGTAAGTGAGCTGTACTTTAAAAGCCTTGGAAAGTACAGATCCCAAGTCAAGAAGCAACCAGCAGCGTAGTACATGAGAAGGCTGGTACAAAGAATTCTTTGAAAATAGTGCTGCTGTGTAAGGTGGACTTTGGGGCTAACTTGTGAAGGACTTAGAAGGCCAAGTTGTGGACCACAGCTTTATCGTTTGTGCAATGAGGAGCCGGCAAAGCCTCCTACTACTCCAAAGAATTTACATACAGTTTATCAATAATTTTCAAACAGGTCATTATATTTGATCATTATATATGATCATTATAGTGATTTTTAAAATTGGTTGTTCAATATAATGAAGAAATTTAGGGGCCTTTTCAATTTTTCCAAGATATTAAGCCCCAAGAGAAAATGCCTTGGTAGTTATTATGCAGAAGCGTGGCAAGGTGAAGTGCTGCACCAGAAAGCCAGAGAACTCTAGTCATGGCTCTGTGGATGCCCATTGCTTCACCAGAGGCAAGTGACTTCCCCTCCAGAGCCTCCTCGTGCACATATGTTTAAGGAAGATGACCATTGCCTTCTCAAACAGTTGTGTCAATCAAGTGATAGGACAGAAAAAGCTTTTTTTTTTTTTCTTTTTTTCAGAAAAAGCTTTTTATCTATAAACTGCCCCATATCATCTGTAAGTGGAGAAGGTTTTTGGAAGTCGCGTTCCCAAGGAGAGACTTCTATAGGCATTTCAGCCTAAGGAGCCTAAGGCCAGTGGAGGGCTGAGTATGTGTGTGGGGGCTCTTCTCACTTCTACCCAAGTCTCATCAGTTTTAAATTTTGTAGTCATCACTGTCAACCTCACTTCATCATTTTCCTCAGAGCTAGCAACCTGTGAGACTACTGTGTTCAAGTAGGCAGTGAGCTGTAGAACCTTCTATCATTCATATAGTCCACCAGTGTTTACTGACTACCTGTTCTTTGCTCAACATGCTTCTGTGCACTTTGAACGCTTTAGGGAACAAGGTCATGATTCTTCCTCTTGTGGCACCTGTATTCCATTTGGCTGGGCGACAAGTAACAAACAAACAGGTAAACAATAAGGCTAAAATATGTGCATGAGAAGATGTTATGGAAAAGATGGGGCAGGGGAAGGGGCTGCTGGATATAGGAGCAGTTTTCAACTTAAATGAAAAACACCAAGATTATGTGAAAGGGCTCCATAAGTAGAAAAGCCTTACGCAAATATTAGAGATAGTAACTGGTAGCCTGGCTTGGAGACTGCCAGAGTTGTCTGCATGCTTTCATAGGACCACCCTGCTTGAAGGGACTTCTTTCACTCATTCATACAGTCAATCAATATTTATTGAGTTCCTGCCTGGTTGAATGAATAAATGCTGATGACAATAATGATAGCTATTATTATGGAGTGCCTAGTAAAGCACTATTTATATATGTAGTCCTCTCTAATCCTTGTAACAACTCGGTAATGTAGACATATATCCCCAAGTGAGCAACAGTCGAGAGTGTAGACTAGTGTGATTAAGGAAACCCTTCTTCATTCTGAAAAGCAAATGTGGGAAAAAATGGCTTTGATGAAGATTACTGGTATCTTTTAGCTTAGCAGGATCAGCTGCTTAGCAAATTCTGGCAGTGACGCCCTCCCTTTCTGTTGTCTTGGGTGCCATTGTTTTGTCTGAAGTTCCCAGTGGGCTCCAGATGTTGCAATTTTAAAGCTCTCTTGCCTGTTGCTGAGGTAGGCACATTGCTTGGTTGGTGGTCAGGATTTTTCGCATTTGGTAAGGTGAAGCTGTGTGCTCCTCATTACAGAGGAACAATCCTAAGGAAAATGTGAATAGCTGCTGAGTATAATATGTGTCCAGGTTGGAAGCATCAAGAAAGGAAGGCCCTAACTTTCAGGGTGGTAGCAGTTGACTAAGTAGCTAAGAAGTGTTGACAAAGGGACTTGGAAAGGGGGAATAGTTAACCAAGAAGAGAGACAGATGAAATGCCTTGGTCACACTTTGAGGCCAAGCTGTGTTAAAAGAAAGCCCCACTTCACCTGCCTTTCGGTCTTCCCTCCTCTCCTCTTCCCTGCTTCCTCCCTCTGCTTTCTTCCCATTCCTCCCTCCTTTGGTCCCTCCCTTCCCCCACCCTTCTTCCTTCCCTCTTTCGACCTCCAGGATTGCAGTGCACTGTTAGTTTTTTCTTTTTTTTCCCTCATGCCATGAGTGGAAATCAGGGACCTTGAGCTCAGTCCCCAGCCCTGCAGCTCACTAAGTATCCGATTCTCCCCGAAGGTATCTCTCCGGAGGTGACACTGCTTCCGGACAGAGAAAACAAAAATAAGGGGAGTACCTGAGCAACTTGTCCTTCCTGTTTCCACCCAGCCTTTCTCTGGTGTGTTTATTTTCTTTCTCTTTCCTTCTCATTGCTTTTCAATTTAAATTAATTTAGTTCGTGCTATTTATCACATAGTGTAGCAGTTTCTGGAAATAGAAAAATAAAGGAGATAGGAGAAAGTCTTCAGTGTACCTGCAGACCTTCGGAAAGGCAGCAGGGATTGCCTTCTATAGGAGTGAAATCCTGATTGTCTGTTACTGTTTGGATTTGTCTAGAAGCCTCCTCAGGTGGAGGAGCAAAGAGATCCCATTGCAAAACAGAACCAAACAAAAGAATTGTTTGAATACTAGTGTTTAAATGTAAGACATACTGTGTTAGGTGCTAGAAAAACATTCTAAACAAAAGAAACATGCCTATCTTCTTGCTTGGTAAAAAGTGAGTTTCTCTGCTAAGCCGAGGCCATTCTGTCCACTCTGTTAAGGGAATTTTTCTTAGGTGAGTGTGTGTTCTCTCTCCCATTTCCCACCAACCTTACCAAGCACACTCCCCACTAATTAATTCCAAGGCCTTCTGCACTGTGGGGGAGGCTAGCATTTAGTTTTCCTCCCAGCCCTGAGGTCAGGAAGAGGGACTGTACTGCTCCTGGGTGGGACTGGTGCTCTCTTGTGCTCGCGCAGATTGCACGGGGCAGAACATTCCTAAATGACCTCCCTGAGCTCGTTGGCCACTGTGTGATGCCATGACCAGCTTCTGAGGGTTGTGAGCTTCCAAATGGCATGACCTTCCTTTGCCCTAGGTGTCTACCAGTAAAAGGGAAAAGTGGGAGGAGGGGGGCAGAGAGTGTGAAGGGAGGGTGAGTAAGAAAGTCTGGACCACAGAAGGCCACCCACTTGCTTGTACAATGCCTGGGAGGTCATGTGGACCTGAGCAGTTGATGAATTCTGCAGGAAGGCTGTTCTTTCTTCCTGGAATCCAGCCCTTTTCTATTGCAAGGCCTGAGCTACCAAGGGGCAGCTAGTCTTCAAAGGAGTTTCCCCTGTGAAATGGGGACTCTAATCCAGAAGCTGAAGAAGAGTAACAAGTGTTTCTGTTTCCAGGAAGTTGTTACTTGACCCAAAGGGTTTTTAGAAGGATACTTTAGGGAAAGGTCAGAGCTCAGGTGGAGGGCTGTGTTCAAGGTCGCCTCCCTGGTGAGTTAATGTTTCAATCCTCTGTCTAGGACCCCCTTGTCTTGTCCCCCTGTAAGATAAGTCACCCAAATGATGGTACTTTCAAAATGTTCTCCAATTACTGTGTCATGAGTCAGGACTCAGGCTTGAATCTGCATTTGCATGCTGAGAAAGGCAAATCTTTTCAATTTTAAGTAACTAGGGTTTTCTGAGACAGATGCATTTTCTTTTTCTATGTCTGATTGATAATGATATTTTAGTTACTAATGTGTTGAAGTGTTTCACTCTGGCCACCTTGATGATAACTTCTGATTCCTTACCCAGTGAAATTATTGTTTTCCCCCTACTAAAAGGAAAAGTCAGATTTTTGCAAACTTTGTGTTTATGCAAAAATGCATACCCGTCACCCAGAAAATATCTCCATTAACATATGTTAATGTATGTTAAACCAATCTGTTGACATGCAAATTTTAGTTTACACATCCTGGGTTTCACCTGTCCCAGTTACCACTGTGAGAGGCAGTGGGGAAAGCTGACAGAATTCCAGCCAGCAGCCGGTCTGCTGTCTGCTGCGTGACTGAAGCACTGACCCTTCCGCCCACTGGAAAATGCTTGCTATCTGCTATCTCGGGAAATGCACTCAGCTTAGTTTTTATAATGTATTTTGCAACTGCGTTTTATTAACTGTGTTTATCATCTGAGCTTTGAGAGAGATACAGGGAAAGTCACAAAGGATGTAATTTTAGAAATGTAAATAATGACAAACCCAACTTGATAGTTAATGCACAGCATATATACTAGGATCCGAAAATAGTAAGGGATCGCTATTATTTTTATTCATTTTAATTTCATATGTTATCAAAATTGGACAAGAAATTGGCTCAGAAGGACATGCATTCAAGCATCTGGCTGTTTGTTGAGATGGCCCGAATCCACTCTCCACACAAACTACATTTAGATGCACTGTTAATCTACCAGAAATTGACTTGTCTGAACAAGACAATTTGTTTACCTTTGCTGTCATCAAATTAAACTCCCTTCTGACTCTTCCGCTTGTCTTAAATGTTTAACATTGGGAGAACTGTCAATATCGCTCAACTTCTGAGTCACTAAACATCCTAATCCTTCACATTCCTTGCAACCAAGGCCATTTTCCTCAGGATTTCTCTGGAGTAGGAGGAGGGTTGTGACAGATGCCAGGAGGGTTAGGGACTTTAGTTGGGCCTTAGAGTCCGGTGATTGTTCTCAGTGAGAGAGGTGCTGAAGTTGGTGTAGAAATATACAACACACTAATGACTGAGTGGAAAATAGCTTAGAGTAATAAATTTAGGAGATGGAAGCTTATGTTTGTAGTTACAGAGGGACAATCCCTGTCGAGCCCTTTGTGCATAGATCTGCACCCTTCAAATGCACAGGCCAGGGAAAAACTTCTGTCATCTTCAGCAGAGATCTCAGTGTTGAAATTGGAAAATTAATGTATTCTCTTGAGCCCAAACACCTGTTCATCGTGTATCCCCTACCACGAATAATCAGTTCTTCTCATGATTATGATAGGCCTGTTGAGAAAATTGCTCATCTTCTTATTATAATTTTTATGCATACTCAAAATGAATATTTAAGCTGTGATTTGTCTAGAGCTGTGTCCAGTTGTTCGTTTTGCACAATGGTATATGAGTAGGGCATATGCAGGGTGAGTTTTAATATAAAAAGTAAATGCTTAGAATTTCTCCATTTCATCCCAATAAAATACCAAGAGCCACATCTACCCTGTTTCCCTCTTTAAAAAAAAAAAAAATTCCTGGTCACAAATGTATGCTCAAAAGGAAGATAATTATCATAAGGCATCTATATGATTACACATTACTCAATTGTAAATCCTGTCGTTGGCAGAATGACTTGATTGATTTTGGAATTTGAGCCTCTTTGTGATATGCTGCTCAGAAGTGACCATTTCAGAGAAGGCAAAGGGGGACTTGGGCACACTCAGAAAATAGTGCTGCATAAATAAGGAGAATCACACTGAATTGCCAAAGATTATTTTAATGGCTTGAACCCCTTCCTGTTACAATAATTACAGGAATATCTTTAAGCTCTTCTCTGAAGAACTTGCGAATTGAAAGAGAAAATGTTTTAATGAATTTAAATTATTTAAAAATTTGTATCAGAAATTTCAGAACGATTTTTGTATTCTCTTCCCATTTATTAAGCATGAGCAGTCATTAATGTGTTTTCCTTCTATAATATGCACACTATTTATACAATTACTTATGAGATTGTGTCACATAGAAATATGCTTCTATAGGATGAATATCATTGTGGGAAAATATACATAAGTCAGTTTTTTTTAAATGCATTTCAGAATAGCAACATTTCTTTTTGTGAACTGTAAAATATAGGTCTAGTTATAGTTTCTGCTTGCAAATTCAGCATGATGACAAACGTCTGACTATTTTGTACATTCTAGTGTGGGGAGGCATCCATTTTTGAAAGCCCTATTAGTTGTTCCAGAGGGAGGGAAGATTTCTCTCAATCACCTGCCTGAAAGAGAAGTTCTTTGGACAGACTGTGCTTGACCTCTCATTAAATCAGCTTGCGGAGGACTAACCAGCTGATGCTGCGACATGAACCCAGATGTAATCTCTTTAACCTTGTCCTGTAAGGCGCACACAAGCCCTGACCGGGGAGCTCAAAGTAAATTAGATTTTACATGAAAGTCTATAATCTAAACTCAGTTTGATTAAAATGATGCTTGATTGGTGTTTGTAATGAAAAATTCAGCCACAACTATGAGCGGTTTTTTTTTTTTTCTTTTGGAATTCATATACATGCCCTTTTTTTGTATTTCTATCCATCCTATTTTTAGTTCAGGATAGTCTTGGATTGTTACTTTGTCTCCATATTCTTGGAAGGAAGGGGCCTTACAGGAAGAAGATATGTTTAAAAAATTGTTTAGTAAAATAATACACTGAGATGGCAAACACAGGATTTCAGAAATTTGCAGGCAGAGGATCACTTTCTCAGTCCACATGTGGTTGCTGGTTTTCATTTTTGAAGATATTTTCTCTATACTTTGATATCATCATATTAGAATTCCTTTATTACATGTTAGCTTTGTCCTGCAACTATTTTGTGAAATCACACCAATCGTTTTTAAGTCAACATAAATTTCTTGTAGAAATTGAGTTACCAGAGTTCTCCCATTATGTGTTCACACTCACTGTTTCTGGCCACGTAATTCACTTTTCTGAGCTTAACCTCCAGAGAGTCATAGACTTCAGCTGTTTTTTTTTTTTTTTTTTTTTCCTCCCGGGGAGGAGAGAGTGTTATTTGTTTGTGTTTTTGAGTCAGGAGCTCCCTACAGGACATTTTGCAATCCACTTCTTAAAGCTATGGTTTCTCTTCATCTTTATCACCTCCACCCCTCTTCACTGTTCCCAGGCTGGCAGGAGCTAGTGCCTAGGTATTCCTTCCCCAGCCCTCCTCCCTCATTAGTAGCCACCTAGAAACTAGCTGCTCGGTTGGCCTCAGTGTGGCCCTGTCAAGGCGAGTGCAGAAGTGGGCAGACCTGCTCATTATCAGCGAACATCAGGAACATGCCCAGAAGGCAAAGACTGAGAGCCCACTAGAGGCATTTACAGCTTTGGGAGCCTAGTGCTCTTCTGGCTGAGTGCTTGCAGCTGTAAATTGCTCCCTATACTGATTTGATAATTAACCCCCAGAATACAAGTCTGCTCTTTGTTGTCCTAATCTACAGTGTATTCCTCATGCAGTTGTTGAAAAATTTTAGAGAACTAGCCTTTTGTTTCTATGGTGCTGGAGATGGAACCCAGGGCTTCACAAGTGATAGCTAAGTGCTCTACCACTGAGCTGCACGCCCAGCCCCATTTTGGGGAATTGGAACACATATCTGGTTAAGAGTCTGGAGAACAGAATTCTAACTGTGTCTCTTCCCTTTCCATAGTTAGCTGGGTAGCCGTGGGCTAGCTTCTCTGCTTTTGAGTTTGCGGTGCTGACAATCAAACCCATGCTTCACATATGCTTGCCAAGTGCTCTACAACTAGTTACCCCTCAGCCTTAATTAGTTCACGTATATTCTCCAAGTATACACTTAGGATAGTGTGTAGACTATTGTGCTATCCCCTGACCCTCCGCTCTGTGGGATAGGGGGATGGAACCCGGGACTTCATGCACGCCAGCAAGTGCTCCATCACTGAGCTATATGCCGTACCTCTAGTGTATCATCTTTTCAAAGATTTGCTATTGAAACGCTGGGATGCGGCTCAATAGCAAAGTGCTTGGCTAGTGTCCTGAGAGTCCTGGTTCTATCTCCAGCTTCACAAAAAGAGTTGCACATTGAAATGAAGAACAAAATGATTGAGCTATAATTTACATTCAGTGAAATGCCCAGATGTTAAATGTAGAGAGGATGAATTTGAAACACAGATACTCATGTGACTGCCATCCAGATCAGAATGGTCACATCTTTAGCACCCTCGCCAGTTCACCTCATGCTCCCCAGACCACACTTTGAAAGTCTACTGCTAATTGGAATTTGAGCTGCACTTTTATATGTAAATTTTGATTTCATTTAGCTGACTTTAACTGTTTGCCTACCATCTACTCCCCACATGTTTCATACTTCTTGTTTTTTGAAACTTATGCTAACTTTTCTTCCATCTAATTCCTGAACAAGTGGGACAGTGAGTCACATTTTCCTCTTAACACTGTGAAATCAGAGCCTTGAGGACCCGAGTGGGACCTGTGAAGGCAACAACAGTACAGGCCAAAGCCTGCCTGCTGATTTCTTCCACCACTGTACATTTCAGCCTGGCATCTGGAAGTAAAAGCAGGGAACCGTTAGGGCACGTATTGTGACCATGTGATGTGACCACGTGTGAAACTTGCTTACAGGGGACTAACAGCATGCACTATTGATGTGGCTGCTTTAGGGTTTTCTACAGGACTTCCTGGGATCCACCTTCATAGTCACTCCTCAAAGCAAGAGCATTTATCTTTCTCTTCTTTTATGGGGAAGCGCACAAAATCTCAGAATGAAATGACGTGCTCAGGACATACTACTAGGAAAAGGAATGTTTGCACTTGCCACTTACCACAGCAAACAAACTTCCAGTCTTGGTCCTGTGTTCCAAAACATCACTGCCACGTATATCCCCTGTAAGAAAAAAGTCTTGTAGGACGCTCTATTTTTCTCTTTTCTCTTTTCTATCTCACATGACTAATTACTTTATCAGTTCTTAAGCCAGTGAGCAATGGCAGTGGTAACATGTAGACAACTTACTGCACGCGGTGTCATCTCATCTCTCCTGGGAACGAAGTAGTGTGGAGCTGATACAGTACTACCAACTAGGCTCTAGGGTGGCTGGGGTGGTCTCCAGCTATTACAGTGCTCAGCAAGGGAGGACACACACCTGGACTGTCTGCTCCAATCTCCACCCCTGTTGGGAGTGGTGTGGGGGCTTGTTGTCCAGAGTTGCCTTTGTCCACCAAGGTAGCCACACAGGTGACCTGGAGTACGAGTAGTCACACATGGTTAATTTAAATTTTTTTCTAGAAATTAATTAAAATCGAGTTTCTTGGTTGTACTAGGTGCATTTTAAATGTGTACTGTCCACATGATTATGGTGTTGACTAGCACAGATATAGAGCATTTCTTACTGTATACAGAGCGCTTATTAGAAAGTTCTGTTGAACATCGCTGATCTCAGGAAGAGGCAGCCTCTGTCCTTTGTGTTGTGGTCTCTCACTCCTGTCTTTGGAGAGATACTTGCCTTCTACTCCTTTCTCTGTCATCTTCTGTCTACTACTTTTCAACTAGCTTTCCTCTCCTTTCCAGTTTTGGTTTTTTTCCCTGAAGGTAGAGACAGATCTTGGCTTTGAGAAGGAGGCAATTGCCCGTTGTTTTATAGCTAAAATGGAGGGAATCTAAAGTTTTTAGAGTCTTTAAATTGAAGCATAGGTAAAAGACTCCCATTTTAATTCTAATTTTTCTTTAGTGAATCATTTCCTACGTTTATTGAACAAGAGAGAATTGATAATCTCTTTTTTTCCTCCCCTTCCTCCCTCCCTCCCTCCCTCTCTCCTTCCCCCACTCTCTCTCCCCTACTCACTCCTCTCATTTCTCTGGTGCTGGGAATTGAACCCAGGGCCTTATGCATGCTAAGAATGTCCTTTACCACCAAGCTATACCCCCAGCCCTGATCAACATCATTTCTTATCACATTATGTACTTAAATAATGAGACACACAGCCCTCTTTCCTTTGTAATCAGGTCTTGTATATACTTGCAGCTTTTGGGGAGAAGGCTGTGGGGACTTTTAAAATTTGGGTCATGGGCAGCTTCTGAATTGCAGATGAAATCATGTGCCCCTTTTGGGTCCTCTTAAAGTGTCTTTAAGGTACAGCTTATGTTTCTTTGCAGCACCAATAGAGATTAAAAAAATTTAGAATACCGTATTAATATCGGGAATTAAAGCATTTCATTAACGGTGAGACATTTAAGACAATCACTAGTCATTGTTAAGGTAAAGAACAGCTCATTATTTCATATCTGAAAGATTGGACCCTTCACCATGATTAATAAAGGAGAGTTGTTATCTGCTTTGGTCAAAAAAATTCATGTACAAAAGAAACACTTGGGCAAATTGAAGGTAAAATGGTAGCGTGAACACTTGTATCTACATTGCTAATTAAAAGACTTAACTTATTAGGCCCTGAGGGGGGAGGAAAAAAGAAACAAACAAGTATAATTTGCCAGATTAATTTTATGGTCTGTTCTATTTAATCAAACTATACCTTTTAGTGAAAATGACAAATTTGAGTTGTCAGAATATGGTAGATAAGAAAGATAAAGGTCATATATTTTAATGTCACAGAAGGTCTTATTAAAGGGACCTTAATTACATTAGGTACCCATGAAACATTAATTAAATACTGTCTGAAATAATTAGGTCCAAGTTACTGATGGTTTAATTAAAGTCATCATCTTATTTTATAAGAAAACTAAAGATGTAGTACCTCTGTCGGCAGCGTAATTGATAGTATGTCAAAAAGGCAAAATAGTAACCTTGACCAACCATGGAGAGAGGCTGATATGGCTCTCAGGGCCTTGTGTGTATTGATTCCACTGTCCGTGGTGGCCTGTGTCACCATCACCAATACTTCATCGTATGTGTCTTCTGGTAGTGTCTCTACAGTGCGGAGGTAACTGGAACTCAGGGCAAATCCATCACCACTCAGGCCTTGAAAAGTTTATGCTACATGTGCAGAAAGTTGAGATGCTCTATACATGCAGCTGCTCTTCACAGTTACATCCTGCTTTTAGTAAGCTGTACACCTTTCTGACCATTCACAGTCGTCTGTCCAGAGGGTATCACAGCATTAAAGAAGACACAACCCTAAACTCCACTCCCAGACATATTTAGTATCTCTGTGCTGCAGCATAAGTTTTCTTCTTTGGTTGTATCTTTTTGCAGTTAGGAGCATGAGCTTTGGAATCAGCCTGCAGGATGGCCACAGCTGTGTGATCTTGGACATGTTACCTGTTTGAATTGGTTTCCTCATCCGTAAAATATTAGATGTAATAATAGCTACTTAACAGAGTCGTTATGAGGATAACACTTAAATGTATATAAGCAATTAACACAAGTGAATAGTGCACAATGCCCATATGAAATTGATACATATAATCTGTGGTTTTTAGGATCATCAGGATTTTCGATCCAGGTGAATTCAAATACAAATAAATTTAGAATGTTCCAGTACTGAAAATGTTACAGAAGTGAAAGATGTAACTAGATATTTTGTAGGCTGATGATTTAAAATGAACTCGAGGTCTGCTCTTTTTGTTTTTGTGTTTGTATTTTGGGATTACCAAATCATTTATATTCTCTGTGTGTGTGTCTGTCTCTGTCTGTCTGTCTTTCTCTCAGATGCATTGGAGGTGAGTGATTCAGGTAGAAGAAGGGAATATTTTTTTGGGGGGGGGAGGACAATCAGTTCTTTTTCTTTGAATGGACAAAAATAATCAGGGGAATAGTCTTGATATTCTAAAGTGTCTCAATATGCATTATCTTTTTACTCTTCTCAAATGCCCTGGAAAGTATGTAGTTATTACTATAAGACCCATTTTATAGATGAGACTGTAGTATAGAAAGAGTGAGACGCTTGTGCCATCTGATAGTGAGCCCAGTCTGGGTATTCTGACTGTATGCGCTTGGCTCTCTGAGGATGAGAGCACCCTGCCCAAGCACAGCACTGTGTGTGCCCTGGGGTCTAGGAGCATCTTGTCAAGACCCATCCTGTTTGGTTTGGCATTTACAGAGGAGATGGGCCAGTAAGCCTATGGGGTCAATCTCAGCAGTTCTTGTGAGCTAAGATGGATTTCACATTTTTAGTAAATTGTAAAGGAGGAGGAGGAGCAGGAGGGAGAGAAGAGGGGAAAGAGCAATGATAGGAACTGAATGTGGGGACATCTTTTTACTATTTGACCCATGATGGCAAAAGTCTGCTGTTCCTGTTTAATGCCATCTTTCATCAGCACTAAATTTCTTTCAGCTCCCCTGTGAATTGTGCGACACTGTGGGTTGTGTCAGTTCATGTAGGGGGTGTGGTCTGAGTTCCCGAGTGTCTAACAGCTCCCAGGGTATGGCAGTACTGCTCGTCTGTAGAACACACTGTGAATGATAAAGCTTGTGCCTCTCATTACCTCCATACCCCTAAACATGCTCTTCATTGACAGGAATATGCACTAATAATCGTTCTATTTGTAGCTCTTCAGAGGACATCAGCAACGTATTTTCTTTTGGAACAGGTGTGAAGGGTACTGGAGATTGTATTCAAAGTTTTTGCATTAAACAACACCCTGGCCCTTACTATTAATTACTGTTACTGATTATTTCTGAGACTAAGTCTCACTAAGTTGCCCAGGCAGGACTCAAACTTTCAATCTCCCTGTTCTAGCCTCTTTAATAACTGG
The DNA here is from genome assembly GCA_004026965.1 of Petromus typicus. Classification (NCBI taxonomy): domain Eukaryota; kingdom Metazoa; phylum Chordata; class Mammalia; order Rodentia; family Petromuridae; genus Petromus; species Petromus typicus. The sequence continues at coordinate 63,900 of PVIR01001759.1, forward strand.
GATCACAGGTGTGTGCCACTTCACCCTGCAGATACTCACTTTTCAGCAATTCATCTTCAAAACATTTGGTAATGTTTCCCTTCTACATGATACGGCTTCTGTCTACTACCTGCTGTCAACTATATACACCAGGCCTTGGTGGGTAGCGATGAGAAGACAGAAGCATGCAACTTGATCCTTGGTGTCCAGGAATCTTGAATGAGGCCTATTGCTGATTGGGCTGGTAGAGGCCTTTTCTTCTGTCTTTTCAGCTGCAAGTCTACTTCTACATCAAGCATGTTTCATAGAGACTCACTTTTCAAGTCTTCACTACTATGGCCTCTGAGTCTTTTCTCCAGGGTCTTCAGGCTGTTGCTTTGGCCTCTTGTTTGCTGTTTCCTTCCTGGCCCTTGTATGGCTTCCCTGGAGCTCTATTCATTTCACTTTGCTCATTCCTTGTTGGGAACAGTCCTGGTTGGGAGAAGTAATTGCACAATCAGACTGTTACTGGCCGAGCTTTCCTGACTGTAGATGGACTTGGGGACTTGGCTCTTGTTTTCTCTTTTGGTAGCAGCAGGGACTTTGTTGGTCCCACATGCTGTGATGCTCTGGGGTGGAGCTACCCCAGGATCTTCATCTACAAGGATTATTGCTGTCATCTGCCCTGAACTGTGGGAATTTCATCTACATAATTGCTGGTATCTGTCCTTCCTTATGCGTGCTGGGATTGTAGGCATGAAAGCTTGGTACCAAATAAAAGTGTGGTCAGCTTGGGTGTTTCATCTTTTGCTTCTCGGAGTGGCATGGGTTGAGCCCAGGTTCAGCTTTCTCTCTAGATCTGATTTTCTGCTTGTTTGTTGGATGTTTTGCCTTGTGCTGCTGGACTCACAGGGAACTGGGGTTCTGACTGTGTCATCTTCTCCTGCTTCCTACATCTGGCACCCAGTGTGGATTTACATTGGATCCACTGGTGAATTTGTTGAGAGACAAGCTCAGAGTAATAGGGACAGCACACCGATCTCTCAGAACAATTCCTGATGCTGATGAGGGACACTGGTGGTAAGTATGTCCAATTGGGAGTAGTGTATCTTTTGAGTCAGGAGTAGGGGTCAGTTTTTGTCATTGGATCAGCATAACTTTGCCAAATCGCTTGGCTTGTTGTTAAAACCAGCTGAGTATCTGGTGTCAGGAAAATGTGAGAAAACTGCTAGAAGCCATAGAAATATACATCCCATCTCTTCTCAAGAAAGGGACAATTAATTTGGTAGCATGGGAGCATGTGGGACCACCAGAGTCCTTCTGCTCTCAAAGGTGAAGACAAAAGCCAAGTCCTCAAGTCCATCTGCCTGCAAGAAACCTCAGCACAGTCACAGTTTGATTAATTGTACAAAACCCAGGATTGTTCCCAACAGTTCCTTATATGGTGGCCCATGCTAATTGCCAACTAATTGCAAGAGTTTGATTTTTAAAGAGGATGGTTCTCCCCTCCCAGAAGATGGTCGGTAGGTTTTGATCTAATCTATGAGATTTGAATGCTAAGACTGAGGAACATAAGTTATTCTATTTCTGTTTCACTTCTTAATAATGAGTAAATATTACTTATGTAATGCTATAGTCATCATCTATTATGATAGTGGGTACTCAGCTGTCTCTCAGAGTTTACAGTAGCAGAACTATTCATTGTCACACTCATCTGAGTTTGGGGCTGCACTGGTCACAAGAGACCTGCTCTAAAGAGTGAACTGTGACTACTGTCCTGCTATACATCCTCTTGGTAGCCTACAGTGTGTGGTGTGTTGTGCCATTATACCTTTCTTTCACTCTGGCAGTCCTATCATGGTAATGCAGAATGGCCATCATGGGTCTAGTGTCACCTCGTGCTACAACTGTTTTTTATTATTGTGGTTCTCTAGTCCTACCTACTCTGAACATTTCTCACTTTATTCTGTTCTACACGCCTTGGACAAGTCTCACCCTGACAGTCCTCCCCCCCAATATCCATACTGATTGGAAGAGAGTTGTGGACTATGGAACTGGAGAGGACTAATTGGTGTGCTTCAGTAGAAAGGCAAAATGGGAAGCCATTTGCTCAAGGTCACACAGCATGTTGGTGGCGGAGCAAGACCCAAATCCTCACCTGTTGTTCTTTTCATTCTCATCCATTACATAAAGTACTTGAAGTTTTAAAAGCACTGACATGCTAGAAAAATAAAGTGAAGATGTAAGAGTTTATTTATCTTTATTTATGTTTCTTTATCTCTACCATACCTGTAACTATCATAGTAAAATGGAATAGCAGCTCTCTCCATTTTCTTATTTTCTAATATGTGCCTGGATTGTGGTTTTCTGTCCTTACAGCAATTCTATGACTCCACAGTAGTCTTGTCCACATATATTGAAAAAATAATTTCTTTTTTTGGAAAAAAAATAGAAGGAAGCAGCTTCCTTTATCCGAGCACTTTTGACTTTTGCAATATTGGCAATACCCACATGCAAAAACCAATGCCTTCTTGCATTGAGAGTCACAAACCTGATTAAAATCTCGGGAGGTTGATAAGCCTAAACCAGGAGAGAAAGAAACCGAAAAAGCAGCCAGGGTACCACCTGCCTCTCTGCTCACTCATCTCTGTCTCTGCTCAGTTTAATTCCTTTCCTGTCATCTTTGTCACTTTGCCTCCTTTTTAAATCTCTCGGTGGGGCCCATCCTGGGACAGAACCCTGAGGAATGCAAGCTGTGGAGAGAATTTAGGATTTCTGTCTAGTCAGTAGGTGCAGAAATTCTGTGTACTGTGAGGAATAGTTCAGAAAATGTTTCTATGGGCCAGGGATTTAGCTCAGGGGTTCCAGCACCTGCCTCACAAGGGCAAGGCCCCGACTTGGATCCCTAGTAACCATATACAGCAATGCTGGGCATAGTGACTCACACCCACCAGCAATCAGTACCACATATTACAGATCATGCCTGTAATCCCAGCACACAGGAAGCAGATGTGGGAGGATTACTGTAAGTTCCAGGCTTGCCTGGGGTACATAGTGAGCTCAGAGCCAGTTTGAACTACAAAGTGAGCCCTTGTTGAGAGAGAGAGAGAGAGAATGTTTCTACACCGAGTGTGATGGGACATGCCTGTAATCCCAGCACTCAGGAGGCTGAAGCAGGAAGGTCCCCATGAACTCACGTAGCCTGGGCTACATAACAAATTCAAGTACAACTTAAAGTATGTAGCAAGACCTTTTTTTTTTTAAAGAAAATGTTCCTTTTTTTTAGGTTTTTTGAGACAGGGTCTCGCTTTGTAGTTCAGGCTGGCTCTGAGCTCAGCCTCAAACTCACATCACAGCAATCCTCCTGCCTCTGCCTCCCGAGTGCTGGGATTGCAGCCGTGAGCCACCACGCCTGGCACGGTGGTATGTGGTACTGGTTGCTACTGGGGTGAGTCTCCACGCCCAGTATTGTATGTGGCTACTGAGGATCGAACCCGGGTCCTTGTGCTTGCAAGACAGGCGCCGGAACCACGGAGCTAAATTCCCGGCCCAAGAAAATGTTTCTAGTAGTGCTTTTTTTATTCTTCCAAAATCAATTAGATTTAATTCTAATAGATAGCTTTTCTTACTATTTCTTTTGAACAGTTTTATTTTAACATCCTACCACTAAGAAAAAGTTAAAGAACAAGGAGAGAATGTTTTCATTACTTTCTTCAAATAGAAACAGTCAAATTTACATCTTTTATTTAACTTCTCAGGTTTTACTTAAAACTCAACATTGACATTGTCATAAATTACATTGTCACAGAATAGCTAATGACCATACAAATAGTTATGGTTTGATTCCCAGAAAGTAAAATATTTTATGAAGGAACTAAATAATTAGATGCTATGGCTTAGCAGACATTGTCATTTACTTGCATTTCTCCCTTATTTAAGCTATAGTAAATCCTAAAGGAAACAAATATTGACTGTTTCAGAAGCTACCTTTTGGAGTGGAAAGTTGGCTTCAGATGTTGAATGTGTGTTACTAGGGTTGCGTTACCAACCCAAGTCCTACGTGCTGTTATGTTGCACGACTGCTCCTTGGACAATGCATTTGATTGTAGAGACCTTTAATGGTCTTTACACTGTGTCCATAACAAAGTACATACAGGTAGATACCTTGCTGAGAGCTCTAGATTTGGGACAAAGGGACCACAGCAAGTGAATGAGTGAATTCCTGGAGTCTGATGGTTCCATGGCCAACTTAATGCATTATAGGGTATCTTGTTCTTTCTTTCTTTTTCTTTCTTTTCTTTCTTTCTTTCTGTCTTTCTTCTCTCTCTCTCTTTCTTTCTGGAAATATACCATTCATATTTCATTCACAAAGTAATATTTTGGAAGAAGAGACATTGTCTCTGTTACTCAATCCCATACATCCTTTTTCTGACCAGTTTGCACAGCTGATGACAGACTAGGAAACCTCATTTCTTCTGGCTTCCTCCACCTCCTTTTCCTTTCCTTTTCCTCCATCCCTTCCTTTTCCCACCTCTCTCTCCGCCTTCCCTCCCTCCCTTTTCTTCTTTCCTTATTCTCTCTATTCCCTTCTCTTTTTGTCCTTCTTACTGTCAACATGATAAATATTTTCCTAGAGTGACTCATTCTCTGTGGCTGTTCCTTTATACTGTGTTTTGGGGTTGAGCGAAGACTGCGTCTCTTTTTTTACTAAGCCAGCTCCTTGGGACACAAGCTAAATTAGCCATAGACAATTCTCAAAGAAATAGTAAAAGTTTTCCTAGGAATTACTCTGTAGGATTTTAAAATACTGAAATATGCAATTTCATGTGATTTATCTTGGTGTGGTTAGCAAGTTCAGTAGATTCTTTTTGGTAATTTGACACAACAAATTTTATTAAATGATATATAATATCGTGTCTTTATTACATACATCATGATGTGAAATATATATTTATTGACCAAACACTGAATCTAGCTAATCAACAAATGTATCACCACAGATAGTTATCAATTTACATCCTCCGCATTTTGCAAGAATACAATATATGATCATCAGCTATTATCACTATATTGTACAATAAGCCTCTTGAACTTATTCCTCCTAACTGTAATAATATATCCTTTCATCAATATCTCCCTTCCATCTTTTTTAACCAGCCCAACCTCTAGTAACTATTGATGTAACCTTAACTTCTATGATATCAACTTTTTAGATTCCCATATATGAGTGACAACATGAAGTACTTGTCCTTTGATGATTGGCTTATTTCACCAAACACAATGTTCCCCAGTTCCATCCATGCTGCTGCAAATAACAGAATTCCATTTCTTTTTGATGGAATCATATTCCATGGTATGTATGTATCACGTTTTCTTTATCCATTCATCAATTGACAGATACCTAATGTGACTCCATTTGGTGGTTAATGTGAATGGTGTCTGAATGAACATGGGGGTCTTGATGTCTCTTAGACACATTGCCTGTTACAAGTTTTAAGCTCTTTCATGGCATTTAATAGTTGCAATGTTCTCGCCAACCCTTGTTCAGTGTCTTTTGTGAACAGCAATTCTGGCTGAAGTGAGATAGTGTCTTATGGTTCCACTTTGCTGTTGCCCAGGCCCTGAAAAGGTTGTAGTAAGAGGAAAGGAAGTACAAGCCCATCTGGAGATCTTAGCAAGACCTGACCAGAAAAGCAAACAAAACAAGGCAGAAAGGACTGGAAGTGTTGCTCAGTGCTTGAACCCTAAGTTCCACACCCAGTATTCTCCTCTAACACACATATACACTCACATACAAAATGAGTTGAGTTTTTGTACGTGAATTAATTATTCCTGGATCTTTTTTGTCTTTTTAATGTAGTTTGGGCTACTTTGGATATTTTTATGAATTTTAGAATATTTTTTAGTTCTGAAAAAAGTCATTTTCATGGGCATCTCAGCGAATCTATTGATGGTTTTGGCCAGTATAGGCATTTAAAAATATTAATTCTTGTGATTCATGTAGCTATTCAGAATGAGATTACTTTCTTGATTTTTATTGTTTTCTTCTCTTAGAATCTTTGTGGCTACATGATTTTTTTTCTAGTAATGTATTTTAATTTTTTTCAGTAAGTTTATTATTATTTATTTATTTGTTTGTTTATTTATTTATTTATTTTGGAGACAGGGTCTCACTTTTGTAGTTCAGGCTGGACCTGAGCTCAGCTTCAAACTCATAGCAATCCTTCTGCCTCTGCCTCCTGAGTGCTGGGATTACAGGCGTGAGCCACCACGCCCGACACTGTGGTATGTGGTGTTGATTGCTGATGGGTGTGAGTCTCCATGCCCAGCATTATTGTATGTGGTTACCAGGGATCAAATCTGGGTTCTTGCGCTTGCAAGGCAGGCGCTGGAACCACTGAGCTAAATCCCTGGCCCAATAAGTTTATTATGAATGTATCAAAATGACACTTTTGTATATTGATTAGTAATACTGAGTATTTTTTCATATTCTTGTTTTCTATCTATATGTCTTATTTTGAGAAATATTTATTTAGGACTTTTGCTCATTTTGAAGAAGGTGACATTTTATACAACCTTATGGGATATGTTAGGATAATGTGATATATAATATGATCAAAATCTATTGAGGCAGCCACAAGAGTACAACTCGGGCTGAGCATTTAGCTCAGTGGCACTGTGTTTGCTTTGCAAATGCAGGGTCTTGAGTTCTATCCCAAGTACTGCCAAAAATAAAACAAATACAAAAATAAAAAATAACAAACAAACAAACCCCCCAAAAAACAGTGCAGCTAGAGATAATGAAAGGAGGTTTCCAGAAATGTTTCAGAAAATGGCCAGAACAATGATGTAAATATATTTGAAGTGAAGGAGAATATTTTGAGGGGAATTAATGGCAATGTAACTTTCATTGTAGTGTTTTTTTTAAAGATTTAAACATTCACTATATCTTTTGATCATGCTTCATGCATGCATACAGGTCCCTTGGACTTCCTGGGCTGATCCTGGGCCTTCCTGAGAATCCTAGCAGATCCCTATTTAGCTCTTTCCTTCTTTAAGCCCATCTCTCAAGGATGTATCTCACTGTGTCTCTGGTGGAGTAACACTTCCTTGTGGAAGTGAAACTTTCCTACTAGGTGTTGGTCTCTTTCAATCAAGTCAGTCTGTTGCTTGTGTCCTTTGTTGCTCTGTGCTGAGAAGACTCCAGGAGTGGGGTGGTACTGACTGGGGCTGGCATCTCAGTTTGTTGGGTACAGTGTCCTCCTTGGCTTGGTGCATGGACCCTGGCTTTATCTATATTTTCAAGTAAATTAGTTATAGTCTGCAGATGCAGTTTTACCATTGGTATTTTTGTTGCATTTCTCATTTCATTCATTATGTTTTTCAATTTGAGCATTTCTTTTTTTTTTTTAATTAATACATGTTTGCCATACATAATGATCATATTCATCATGGGGAGTTTGTATCTGTACATAGTATGTCTGCTTTCTTTTTTCCCAGTTCCTCTTCCTTTGCTTCAACCCTTCTTCCCTTTCCTATTTATAAAAACTTTGTTTTCATTTTTTCCTTCCATTCTTTTATAATTCCATTTCCTTCTTTCCCATCCCCCTCCTTGTTTCCTTTTCAACTTTAAAAAAATTTATTTCAATCTCTCATAAATTTCTCTGATAAATTTCTGTCTTGTTTTTTGTATTATCCTGATGTTAGAAAACTTCCTAAAAACAACTATTTGTAATTCTTTATCAGTCAGTTAATTTCTGTCTCTTTAGGGCCAATCATTTGTACCTTATTTTTTGTCCATTAAGTGATAACACATTTCCTTAATTATCCTTAATCCTAGGGGTTGTGTGTTGATATTAGTGCATTGAATAAATTTGGAAAATCCTTTCATAGTAAGAGTATCCAGAGACTCTGGGCACACCGTCTAATGTGATCCTAAACTTATGACCATGTTAGCTGTTGCTGTTGTAGGGTGCACCCCTAATCTCCAGCTATCATGGCTGGTGTAGTTCAGGCTGAAATTCTATGGCCTCCCAGGCTGACTCAGCATCAGACTAGACTGTCATGGCTGCTAATGCTGACACAGCACTAGGGGCATCCAAAGCTCCTACTCTTGTGGTCATTGAAGTTTATCCAAAACCAGAGGCCACTACAGTTGACCAGCAGTGATGTGGGATATATCCAGGGGCCACCAGTTTCATTCCAGTGTTTGAGTGGGTCTAGACTTAGTCCATGGTACCACCCTAGAGTCAGGGACCCTGAGTTTCTGCCCAATGTTGGGTTTTATTCTGGTGGGCTTGAAATTGTAGTCTAAAGCAAAGTACTACATTCACTTTGTTCTCTTTCTCCCACGTGAGTCATGAGTCTCAAAGCTGTGCTGTTGGTGTTTGAGGGAGAGAAAATACTGGTAAGGTGAAATTGTCCTTCTGCTCTCCTCAGTACATTTTAAAACTTATGCCTTACCAGGCTACAATTATCTGTCCCTAGCTCTTCTGAGGGTATTTTTGTGTGTGGATACTTTTTCAAATTGTTGTTTCAGTGTGGTAGTATAATCACTAGAGGACTTTATTCCTCTGTTTTTTGTTTTTATTCTACCATCTTCCTTTGCCCTCTTGATTTCTAATCCTAGAAATTTTAAATAAGACTTGTCTGAGTCAGTGGATTGGCGCATGCTGCAACACTGAGGAAGAGAAGAAAGGAGCTGTCTGGAAGCAGGCGTCCTTTGAAAATAGAGGAATTTATATACTGGTAGCTCTTTAAAGTCTTCTCAAGGGAAAATTCCAGCATTGGGAAAGAAAACTGATTCCAGCCTAGCTTACAATACTTTAACCCCTGATTCATAGCAGGAAGTCTGATTAGTTGGCATTGGATATTGTTGAAGTGTTTCTTCTGAGCAGGCTGCCTCAACGGTACAGGGGCTTGTGGACCTGGCTAGGGCATCTGGGACTGATCGCGATGACAAGGTGCAAAGGAGACATCCCTGGTGAGCCCACACCTAACGCAGCAGTCCACAAGGCAGTTGCACTTACTTTTCCCCTGAAGACACTTACTTATACCTGCCATCCTGCCCACTTTGCCATAAAGATCTTTCCCTAAAAAGAGAGTGGCCAATGAATTATGGAGTAGGAATGTAATAACAAAGGTAGAAATGTGTCCTGTTATCAGTCACACACATTCAAGCTCAGCACAGGGCAGCACAGTAGAGGGGACTGTAAGCTCTGGGATCTTCTCATTCAACCAAGATTGCTTCATACAAAAGTTGACAATGGCTGCCTGACAGCCATTGTTGATATTCAACATCTTTTAAAATAGCTGAGCAGCCTAGACAATAAGGCATGATAGAAAACTTGGACAGGAGGCTGACTTGGACGCTGGCTTACGAAAGAAGCATGCTATTAAAAGTAGGCAACAAACATGCATTTCTGAATGTTTAATTTATTTGAAAATAAGAATCAACTTCTCCATTCATTTATTTCTTTCTTCTAAAGTAACAAAGACAAGCAGAACTCAATTTCAGATGCTCGTTAGAGTATCTCTCGAGCCTTCCATTTTCTCATTGAAATTCTCACACATAGTAACTCTATGATCCTCTCTTACTATTTGTTGGGGCCAGGAGAGGGTAAGAAGGCAACTTAAATGGACTTTCATTAAAAAAAAATCTTGTAGCAATGAAAGATGTTTCAGAGTCATCATAAAATCATTCATTCACTCATGTATTTGCTCAGCAAATATTTATTGAGTATCTACAGTGTGTCATGGGGATATAGTGGTGAACAAGATCAACATGGTCCCTGCTGAAGTCACCATTTTCCCAGTTTGCCCCATACTCCTGTCTGTAACACTGAAAATGCCAGTGTTAGGGGTTTGGGGAGATCCCTCAGTCCTGGGAAAACTGGTATAATTACTCTACTTCTTGAAAAGTAACATTCTCTAGATGCTTGAGAAAGGAGATGGGTTAAATATGGGAGCCTGACCCACCCTAAAAAAATGAGAATTAAGTTGTGTCTTATACTGGTACAAATCCCCATTATGGAGTGCAATCATGATGTGTATATTTAATGTACCAATAAAGATAATTAAAAAAAAAATATGGGAGCCTGAGTCCTAGTTAGCTGCACTTTGATAGCTGTAAAATACTGATACCTTACCAAGCCTCAGTTTTCTCATTTGTTAAGTGGCAGGGACAACATCTGTCTCAAATAATTATCTTAAAATTAAATGAAGTTTGATTTTTGAGTCTTTAGGAACTGACTGGTGACATTTTTTCAGTCAGGAGCAAAAGAAGAAGTAGTTATTATATGTCCCAGTGGTTCTAGAAATATGAGAGACCACTCTATGCTTAGCCGAATCAGGGTAGAACCTGCAGAAACCTCACTGGGACTTTTATTGGTGCTTAGATAAGGAAATATGTCAGGTCCATGTTTCTTGGTTCAAGGGAGAGGCTGATTCTTGAAGAGGCCTGGCTGGAAGTTTTACCACTTTATCTGTGCAAAAAAACACAAATATCTTATTTTCAAAATTGAGACTTGGGCTAAAGATTAGAACATTAAGGTGAATGGAGGATATTGCGTGATCCTACATTTAACATTGTTTGGGGGGTTAGTTTTCATCTGGCTTCTTTAGGGATCTCACTAACATTCCTTTCTCTCTTTGTCAAGCTTTCTCTCTCCATAACCAGTAACTCATAATATTTAAATGCCAGGAGCATCTACTAGGTGCCCAGCATATATCAGACATTCTCTTGACACTGGGGTACTGAGAGGAAGCAGAGTTGGTGCCTGTCAGAGAGCTAACAGTGCAGATGGGGCCACACACACACACACACACACGCACGCACACACCACACACACACGCTCACACATGCAGAGGGCTTTTTAAAGACATTTTAAAATTCCTTCCTTTATTTAACTGCCCCTTTTGCCACCTTTGCACCCCACCTCTCTGCCTTTTAAAAAAAGTAGCTGTAAGGTCTTTATTCCTCTCATCTTCAAAAGTCTCTTCTCTTTCTCACTGAACCCCACCATCCCTATCACCTTGGAGGTAAAACTGACCTCACATGCACCACTGATAATAGCTTTCCATACAGAATTTGGCAAAGTAGCGTGCCTTTGGAGACTCCTTTAACTTATACTAATAGTTTAGGCTGGTAAGAATGCTATTTCCTCAGCTTGTCAGGGGAGTCCTCATTGCAGACTCAGTCCTCATTCTTGATATACCAGGGGATCGGGGGATTTGCTGCCCCTGTAGAATTATTACCAACAAACAACCTTTCTTCTCATCTGTAAACTAAAGAACAAGTCTCCATATAGCGATGACAGACTGTGATGTCATGAATCAATAATACCAGCCGGTAGAAGGTTTACAGACAACACTACAGTATTGTTAGCAATACTCATAGACCACACATGGAATAATGCAAGCTATTTCAACCACCTTCATTTTGGCTGATGTAGCTTATTTAAGTGTATATTTATTTCTGCAGCAGGAAAATCTAGACACTGTATATTTTGATTCAATGTTTCAAATTCTTTACTAGCAGGTAGTTTCTCTACAACTTCAGATGTGTTATCTTAGGTAATATTTTATTTTAACTTTGAAAAAAATCTCTGGGTTGGCTACCTGATGGACTCCGGTGTGTTCTCTTTGCATATATTAACAAATTGCCTAAAATCTGTGTGACAAAGCCAGGTCTCATCATTTCACCGTCTGTGCTAGCCTTTCCTTGTGTATGCCTGTCTTAATGTTTTTCTAAGCCAAGGCACTCAAAAGCCATTTTTGTGGCCTAATTTCAGCTCAGGAAAGTGAATAGATTGGTAGATGAGCTTTCAGGAGGAGAGCTATAGAGAAATCTTCACTGTTCTTATTTCTGCATGTATGCGTGTGTGTTTGTGTGTTTGTATGTGGTGCTGGGGATGGAATCAGAGCCCTAAACATGCTTCCCAAGTGCTCTGCCACTGATCTATGCCCTGAGCCTGTGTTTCTAGCTTGACTCAGTAAAGACCTGAAGCTGATGATGTGAGACATTGGAGACATGTCCTGTCTATTATGTTGATTAAAGAGGAAACCCCAAAAGCTGAGAGGGAAGATGACTTAGGGGTAGCTTGATTTTCTTTAGGTGCTTGGGATTAGGTGAGGCTTATAGACAACCAATCCCCTGGCATTGAGGACCTGCATAAGAGAAAAGAGGCACATCTCATGCTATGTGGTGCATATATGCAGCCCACACAGGTTGAGGGATGGAGAAGGAAGCAGGCTGTTTTTGTTTCCAGGTTCATATGTAGGCCTCCCTCATTCATGGTGTTTTAGTAATTTATTCTTTTTATCTCCCACCGGTTTACAAGACATATTGTCAGAAAATTTGAATATAATTTCAGAATGACCCTGAAACTACAGTGCCTGGGGTGACCTTTTGGAGCTAGGCGGAGAGACCAACTGATTTCGGGGGAATTCCCAAGAATTGATTTATCTTAATGAGATACAGATAAGTCTGTTGCTCACAACTGACTCTGTTGTTTTTTTTCCTATGCTTTCTGTGATGAACAAGGAATAATGAAGATATCAAAGACGAGATGGAATCCTTTACATTCCCTTTGAGTTCAAAAGCCAAAGCAAGCTTTGTATTCTGATCATTCTTATGACTTAAGAGTGTCTTGTCTATTAGCAACCCTTCCCTCTGTTTTATGCAACAAGGAGATACAAATTGGACCAAGCAGGCAACTACTTGCATATCATTTATTCAATAAATATTTACTGAGTTCCTGTGTACTAGACATGTTCTGAAGGGTTGTGAGCACAAGAGTGGATGGGACAGTTAAAAATCTTAGTGATGTCCACACTGTAGTTGCATAGAAACAAGCACTACGCGATAGCTAAAATGAACTAGTGCACTGTATGGCTCTCCCCTCACACCGCCTGGAAAGGATGAAGAGGTGCTGTGTAGTCATTTAAGGGAATTCAGGAACTTGCTTCTACTGACCAGCTTGACAAAACCATTGGATTCCCCTCCTCCTTCTGGTATTTGTGGTTTCTGAGTAGACCAGTTTTCACTTTTAAATTTCTTGGCCCAGACTTGTGTTGTGACTACCATGGGTTACTGTTGCCTGCCACCCAGGAGTGCTGGGAGTCATCTTTTGGCCCTGTAAAAGCCTGATCATCCAACCCAGGGCAGCGCTTCCCTTCCTTCTTCCTGTCTTTCTGTGGTAGCTTTTACCTTTGTCCACTATGACCAGATTTCTGCTTTTTGTGTCTCCCAGACTCAGTGCTTATCCATCTGGGCTGTGGCATGGCTATACTGTTGCAAATAATGCTATGTTTTCTGTTACTGCACTAGTACATGTTTGTAGTTCATGAACTAAGGCAAATAACATCAACAAATCATGCTCTTTTATAATTGTAGGTAGAGATCTGTTAACTTTTGCTGGTTAATTCTTTTATAATTACTACATTTTATAATACTAAAAATAATATGTGTTCAATTAGAATTTTGAGAATATAAATACAAAAAAGAAGACAATCATGTTAACACCTAGAGATTCCAACTGGCTCCAAGGCTGGTTTCTGGCCATGTAACCTATATAGTCTGACAGGGCCCAGTGCCTAGAAGACCCTGTGCTTGTGTTTCTGTCTTGCTTAAGTTTTCTGGCCTGAAACATGTGATCCTCCTGCCTCAGCCTCCCAAGTGGTTCTTTTATATATCAATGTGAGAAACATTGTGAGCACTAAATAAATGTTAGCTATTATTGTTTTGTCGTGGCCTGCAAGCATTTTTGAAAAGAGATCTTTAATCTCTTACGGTTAAAATTTGATCAGTTCTTTAGGTTTCTTGTGCTTTCTGACATCATCCAGGAACTTAAGCATTGGATTATTTCCTGTACCAGGTTGACAGACACTGTCCATCAGCTTGGGCAACTCAGGAGACATAAAAGTAATTGGAAGCCTAGAAAGTTACACCTCAGTGCTAGGAAGTTCCTTAGAAAATATTACAGATTCTTCACCTCAGCCCAGAAGATAAAGCTCTTACAGATATTTATGAGATCATCAAAGGCAGCAGGGTGCCTGCCTTCCCTCCCTTCCTCGCTGTCAGCCTGCCTGCTTTGTTTGTTTTTTGTAGCACTGGAGATTGAACATAGGTCAGTTTCACTGGGCTAGATCCCCAGCCACTTTTTACAAGTTTTAAAAAATGTGAGACAAGGGA
>PVIR01001759.1:78151-115478 GCA_004026965.1 Petromus typicus
CTGGGTGTGGAGACCCACACCCAGCAGCAACCAGTACCACATACCACAGTGCCGGGCGTGGTGGCTCACGCCTGTAATCCCAGCACTCGGGAGGCAGAGGCAGGAGGATTGTGATGTGAGTTGGAGGCTGAGCTCAGGGCCAGCCTGAACCACAAAGCGAGACCCTGTCTCCAAAAAAACCTAAAAAAAAAAAAAAAAATGTGAGACAAGGTTACACTAAGTGACTAATTTGCTCAAGCTGGGCTCAAGCTTGGAATCCTCCTGCCTCAGCCTCCAGAGTGCTGAGTTTACACGTGTACACCAGCATACTTGCCTTAATCTTTTTTGAATTAACCTAAGAACTTTCTGATGGCAGAAGAGTGAGTACACATGGCCATGGTCTTTTGACATTGTGTCTGTGCTCTTACTAATTGTCTCTGATGATAGCGACTCTTAAGGTTGGTGTAGGGACAAGGTGAAAATAGGTACTAAAGCCACTCCTTTGGAACCTACTTGCTGTACTACCTTGAAGAACACAGTACTCCCACAACACCTGTCAGATACTTGATCAAGGAAAAGAAGCAACTGTTTATTGGGTACTACATTGTTCAAAATTTTTGCACTTCTAAAACAAATTTCAACTGCTGCAGACAACAAAAGGATCCTTTTGACTTTCTTAACTGATATTAAGATCATGAGTGCTGTCTTCTCTTTTTATTTGAAGTTACATGTTTTTCTAATTGATCTTTATTATTTTCATAGAGGAAAAGATGCTTGTTCTTTTACGGGAGGAAGGCTGAGCCTATTTGGGTGCTTCGGCTTTCTTTGCCCTGGAGGAACAAGCATGATGGCTGTGTAAACTGCTTCATTGACTTTTTCTTTTTTAAATTGATTTCTTTATTGGTACATTTTATATCCACATGATCACACTCAATCTTGAGAATTTGTACCAGTGTATGACATGAGTTAATTCTCATTCTGAGAGCAAAGAGATCTAGATCCCTAAGAACTTCCCCCTCAACAAAAGATCTGAAGCAACTATCAAAGAAAGAGAAAGGAAAATGAAGAAGGAGTGAGTCCCCTCTCCCTAGCGGGACCCCTGAGGGGGAGGGGCAGCCGGGCCTTGGCTTTTTAGGTTCTAGTTAGCTTCTGGCTTCCACAACTCAGGAGCACAGAGGAAGGACAGTGTAATGAAAGCAGTTAGTCTGTGTCTTTTGCACCTGCTTCTAAACATTCTTTTGCCTCCAAGACCATTTTGTTGCAGTAGTTCAGCTAGGCACTAGAGAAGTCTCATTTATTCCCCATTTACTTGAGGCTGCGGGGCTGCAGCTTTCTTTGGGTCACAGCCATGCAGGAGGCTGGGTGCAGCCAAAGATATGTGACACTGTTAGGGATTCTTTTGGAAGCTGGATTGAGGGGAGGTGAGTGTGTAAGTCAAGCTTGAAGGAGTTTGCTGACGTCTAGCCACATCTGCCTGTACCGGGTGTGATAGAGGCAGTGGGGTAAAGGCAAGGGCTCTGGGTGAACTGTGGCGTCAGAAGTGGGGCAGCTCCAGAAAGCCAGGCTGCTAAGCTCCAGAAAGGACCCAGGTTAGCCTGGTATTTGAAGGGAGGTGACTCACTCTGCAGGAGGAGACCTTTGGGTCCTGCCTTGTTTTCCAGGATCCAGAGCGTGATACTGAGCAAGTCAATTGTGAGAGTAAGGGCCACAGGATCGGAACAGAGACCCAGCTACAGGATGGTGCCAGGCATTGGGGTCTTGACAGTGATGCAGAAGGCCAGTGTCCAGCATTGGGGCTCAGGTTTGGGAGGCAAAGGCCACCTTCCTGTTCTCCCAAGCTTAAACGATATGCCTTAAAACTCACATGATGAGGGGCTGCAGCACTGGTGCTCAGCGTGGAGTAGGGTTGACAGCGTCGTATGAGGACAGTAGTTTAGGGAGCAGCTCTAGGGAGAGCAGAACTCAGTGACAGGAATTCACACAGGTCTTGAGAAGAGTAACTTGTTCTATTTTAGAAAATAATACCTCTTCACATCAATCATTTTACATATTTGCATACAAATGCACAGTTCTGTCATTATTAGTGTTTATACCTAATAATTAAATTCTCTAATTAGAACCTAAGCTCCTTTCTTTGCCTGGCGCACATTCTTTGGGGGTTATGTGCTAGGCCACGTGGCCACCTAGAATTAAATACTGTTTTATTGCAGCCTATGGGATAATAGGTTTCGCCTAATGTTAAAGGTTTTCTCTGGCTCCTTCAAAAGCCTCTCAATTCACAAATTCAAGGTAAACCTGTTTTCTTCAGCATAAAGCCTTACTCTTTGTTAGGTTTTAATAGACCAATGTGACCCTGAGCTGTGGACTGTAAGTTTCCTTTATCTGTCCTGTATGGGCTGGGTTAGCTGTGGCGGAGGCAGATGTGGTGGGGGAGCAAGGGGGAGAGGGAGGAGGAGAGAAGGTGAGAGGTACTGTAGTTCCAATAAAAAAATCATTGTGTGGAGTGAAAGAGTTTTTCATACCTCAGTTTATCCAGCCTGCATTGGTGCAATTGTCCTGGTGAGCAATGTAAAATGCGACCATACGCCCGATTCTGAAGTCTGATGTTCCAGCATTCACCTCTGAATGGGCAGTTGGGCCACGGGAGCTTCTCTGGAGCTCGCAGCTGCCCCCAGGCTGCAGTCCTGTACCTTGGCACAAACAGAGCTTAGGGACTCTCTGGAAAAATGAATCCTTTGGAAGAAGCATCTGTTTATATAAGCCAAGCAGTGGAACAAATGTGAACAACACAAAAAAATTGAGACTTCAGTGGCCACTTCCCCTTGTCATGGAAGATGCTTAAGTATTAGAGTCAGGAAATTTGATGTTCTCATGGCCTTCCTGGTGCTACCTGGTTCAAGCCGTGCAATATAAGGCAGGCCCAGGTATCTCTCAGGGCTTTTCTGGGTAGTTGTTTATGGTAGGTGACCCACTGAGGTTTTGGTGAGATGACATGAGAAAATGCTTAGCGTGGTGTCTGTCACACAGTAGGCACTCAGCGGCCAGCTCCCTCTTTGTAACTGGGCCTGAATTGAAGCTTCAGCCCTCAGACAATTCCTGGTCTTTACAGGGATGTGGCAGGACCAGGTGGGACTTGACTTCAGAAAATGCATGTGCAGAGCACGGTAGACAAAAGCCCCCTTTCAGCTCCTGCTTTGAGATGACCACACTCCATATGGCTTCACCTGCTGCTCACTGTTCTAATTGCAATCAGAATGGATCTCATTAGGGTTACAATGGCCCAGGAAAATGAAGAGTCATTACCATGGCCCACTCCCTGGGACTCCCAGCCAGGGAGTCCAAGAAGAAGCAGAGTCGAAATGTTTTCTGTAATTACAGTGCCAAACACGGCACCCCAAGGATGTTGGGAACTTAATAAAGAGCCTTTGAGAATTTTTCTTTCTGTCTGCCAAGTGTTTATTACAAATAAGCAGAGGTCTGTTTCAGCGGTGACTTACGTGCTCCCAGCACCGCCCACTTGAAACACAAAACATGAGGTTGGTGTAAGGAGGAGGTCAGTGTGGATCAGGGTAGGGAGCAGTAGCTGTGTGCTTCCTGTACTGATATGCAGAGTTCCTAGTGAGTGCTACTAGGTGTCTGCTAAACGATCAATCAATAACCCTGACTAGACTCTGTATTTCAGTAGACTAAAAATGGATATTTTCTCAGTTAGGGAGTGGATGGGCTGGGTGCAAACCTAAGAATTTACCTTGCGGGGATATTCTAACTTTGTCAGATTATTTGGAGTAAAGCAAAACTAACAGGGATCATTTTATTATTCACTGACCAGTGGTTTGGTTCTGCTAAGATTTCTTATTGGTTTGGTAGGTTTTCTGGGAGATACATCTGTATGCTAGGTATCTACAACCAAGTATGAGGGATACTTTCAGGCTAGGGACTATGAACTCTTTATAAATAGAACTAGGGGAAAGAAACTTAGTCCATAATTTAATCAGTGTTTTCTGGGAAGGCAACAGTAATCTCCATGAACAATAGGATGGATAGACTTTGAACAAGATTTAGTACTGTCCATATTTGTTGGGAAGATAGTGTATTCTAGAGTCTGCTACTCCATCAGTTTATCACTTATCCACTCAGCCACATAAGTTAATAATTAGATGTCAGAACTAATTAAATATTCTGCCATCTCTACTTGGTATTGGGTGCTCGGATTAAATAGAAAATGTCTTTCCTTCAACCTGGAATTGATGTTGGAGGCTGAGTCTTGAGCTGCCCCTTAAGCCCTTATTCGGTTCCGTCTGGGATGTGAGTCTCTGTCACAGTGTCCGGAGCCCTCATGGTACCTCTGCCGGGCTGGACTTTTGACAGCAAAGACCTTCATTTGCTTCCTCGGCTCTTCTTATTCTAAGCACTGCTCACGCTTGTTGCCTCCTCCTCTTGTGCTTCATTTTTGTTCCTGGAAGAGGTGGCATTTTATTTCTGTATGGCTTGTGAGCATCCTGGATGAGGCTTTCTGCATATAGAGCTCTGGATTTTCTGGTGTGGTGGCAATTCCTCAGGGTCCTTCTGAAATGAAGGCCATGAAGGCTAACAGCACCTAAATTCATCTCACCATGCCCAAAGGACAGCTGGGGGATATGGAGGGTGCTTCAGGAATCAAGGAGTTACAGTGAGATGGGGGAGCATGGACGGAGCCATGTTGGTAGTCCAGGGATAGTCTGCACAGATGCAGACAGCTCTCGGCCCACTGTGTGGGACTAGACCCTCCTTAGCATACAGAGATGCCACGTGAGGAGGCCTCAGAGAGCCAGTGGCCACTTTTGAGCCAGTTCTAGTAAACTGCCATGCCAGGAAGGAAATCGTCTGCATTCACATGGAGCAACAAGAACCATAACTCAGTCACAGGAGCAGGATCTGAGTCAGCAGTGTTTGTAGCGAGGGGAGGGACAAGAACTGGCAACAGAGACAGCAGCAGTGTTATGTGGACTGCTGGGGATGCTACCCATGAGCTCAGGGCATCTATATATTCTGGAGGGAAGTATTTAAGAAGCGGCGAGTTGGT
Organism: Petromus typicus; assembly: GCA_004026965.1. Classification (NCBI taxonomy): domain Eukaryota; kingdom Metazoa; phylum Chordata; class Mammalia; order Rodentia; family Petromuridae; genus Petromus; species Petromus typicus. Next base: position 83,193 of record PVIR01001759.1, read on the forward strand.
GAAGAGAATCCCAGGCCTATGACTTAAATCCATTATTTAACGAATTTTTCTTGAGCACCTACTATGTGCCATGCATTATGTTAGGTCCTGTTCCACCCAGGCTCAAGGCACAATAATATGCCTGGTGTCTTATTTTAAAGGCTATCAAATCAGTCAATTGGCTTAGATAGTGATAGCCTAATCCATCCATTATGGATCTAATGATTTAAGCACTAAAATAATCTTTGCCTTGAGGTAGGCTAACTCATTCCCTTAAAAGCACTTCTTGTCAGGGCAAGACAATGCCCTACCACATTAGGCTACTGAACTACCATTAATGACATTCAAAAAAACGATAGCCCCATAGAGCTCATAGGATTTCCTTAATATCTACTCTCACATTCTCCTTACATGTGTAATTTTTTAAAAAATGTATTTGACTTTTAAGATTCAGTATGTCCATTAACCCCATCTTGTAACAACACTCCATTCAATTTTTAATTGTCATTATTTGGTGAAGAAATCAGTTTATTTATTAAGGATTCTGCACGTGGATTTATCTGGTCCTCTTGGTATTGTTTAGCTTGTTCCTGTGCATCCCAAATTTCCTGTAATTAGGTAACTGTGTACAGAGACTTGCTCAAATTAAAGTTCCCTTATTAACCTGCTTATTTGTCAGAACAATTTTATGGTAGGTACTATAGATTTCCCACAGTTATTAGAAGGCATATTATGTGGTTGCTCAACTTTTAATGTGCTAAGATTAATCAGTAAGTTTAGGTGTTGGCAGTTGAACCTATCATTATAAATCTTCCCATCAACATTTCACCATTAAGGTTAGTGATGGTAGTGATGATCATTTTTTAGATACACTGTCTGAGGGCTGCAAAACAGTCATTTTTAAAGTCTATCTTCCTCTTGCATTTATTAGCAGAAAGACTTCTATAAAAGATTGTTCCTCATCAATGTTTGGTCACTGGAAGTGAAGTTCATATTGGAAAGATGGGACAGATTTTTGACGTCTTCCTTTCATTTTAAAAATTTGAAAAGTAATGGGAGATATCCCAATAAACTACCGGTCAGAGTAAGTTTTATAAAAAAATATTATTAATTCAGGAATTCAATGATTGCTGTCTTTCAGTCCATCAAAGACATCGTCTTTTTTTTTGTCTTTTGAGATAAAGTTTCACTGCATAGCCCAGGCTGGCTTCAAACTCGTGGCAATCTTCCTGCCTCAGCCTCCCAAGTGCTGGGATTATAGCAATAAGCAACTGTACCCAGTGTATATTATATGTATGTGTTTGGGGTACCAGGGAGTGAACTCAGGGCCGTGTGCTTACTAAGCAGAATCAATATTGTCTTTTCTTTTTTGAGACAGGGTCTCACTTTGTATTTCAGGCTGGCACTGAGCGCACTATGTAGCCCAGGTCAGCCTTGAACTCACAGCAATCCTGCTGCCTCTGCCTCCCAAGTGCTGGGATAACAGGCATGAGCCACCACACCCGGCATGGTGGTGTGTGGTTCTGATTGCTGGTTGGCATGAGTCTCCATGCCTGGCATTGTTGTATGTGGTTACTGGATGGAACCAGGGACTTTTCCCCTGTGAGGCAGGCGCTGGAACCACTGCGCTAAATCCTTGGCCCAATTTTGCCTTTATGATGCTCAAACTGTGTCATTCTTGACAGGTGAGAAACTCTAAAATTGATTTTTGGTTTCTTTTTATAGATCTCATTAGGGTTTGATAGCTTATTTGATAGCTTTCCTGGCAAAACAGTGTTCAGACTCATCTTAAACACTGCTTGCTGTAATGTAGGGTCAGTTTTTTTCTCTGGAGACTTGCTTTTTTTGTAGGGAAATGCTCCTTCAATACCACTCTCTGAGTATTAGGAACACTCCTGGGTTATTATTCTAAGCCTTTGCATAAACAAGACTAAGAACTATTTTTAGAAAGAAGATTTGTAGAAAGAAGAAAACAAACCATGAGTTTATACTGATGATTGCCATCAAATTAAAAAATGCAGAGTTTCCATTGAATTCCTTTGATTGTGTACTCATGTCTTGTTTTAATCTATTCAGTTATATACATGGATGTGCACGTACAAATGTGTATGTGTACATATGTATGTTTCAAAATAATATTAATATTAGCATCATCACTACTATAGTTTCATTCATATTTATTCTGTATGGGTTTCACTTAATATCTTGATTCTATAAATTCATGTCTTCAGTATATTTGTGAGAACTTCATCCATTATGATTCACAAATGCATTTTTTACTATCTATCTCTCTTCTACTTATCGAACTCCAGGAGTAACTTTTAAATGTACAGAGATTTTGAACAGGCTCCTGAAGTTTTATCCATTTAACAAAATATCTTTATTCTATTCTTCAGATTCTATAATTCCTGTTAATCTGTCTCTACCTTTATTGACTCTCCGGTTTTCTCCAAAAGAACTAGAGAGACTAAAAATAGAATAAACAAAATAGGTTACACTTGTTTAATTTTTCACTTTACATACTGGATTTTTCAGCTCAAGAATTTTTATTTTTTCTTTTTACATTTCACTGAGAATTAACTGATTTTATTTTTTCCAGTTTAATTAGTATATATTTGTGATGCACAATAAATACATTTATCATGAGGAACTGGTAGAGGCACATATTGCATCCTGATCCTTTTTACTTGCCCTTTCTTTCTCCTTCCCCCATCTCTTCCCATCCCTTCCTTTTTCATCTCCATGAAGTCTATCTCTTTGTTTCATCTATCTTTATATTCTTATTTTAAAATTATTTATTCATTGGATTCCTCATATAAGAGAAGCTATATGATCTTTGACCTTCTGTGTCTGATTGATTTCACTTAGCATTATTATTATTATTATTATTATTATTATTATTATTATTATTTTTTAGGTTTTTTGAGACAGGGTCTCGCTTTGTAGTTCAGGCTGGCCCTGCGCTCAGCCTCAAACTCACATCACAACAATCCTCCTGCCTCTGCCTCCCGAGTGCTGGGATTACAGGCGTGAGCCACCACGCCCTGCACTGTGGTATGTGGTACTGGTTGCTGCTGGGCGTGAGTCTCCAGACCCAGTATGGTATGTGGTTACCCGGGATCGAACCCTGGTCCTTGCGCTTGCAAGACAGGCGCCGGAACCACTAAGCTAAATCCCCGGCCCCTCACTTAGCATTATGATTGAGAGGTGCATCCCTTTTCCTATAAATGACTCAGTTATCCTTCTTTTGGGGTGAATAGTACTCCATCATGTATGAATACTGCAATTTCATTTCCAGCTACTTGTTGGTAGGCATGTAGGCTGCTTTCAAGGTTTTGTTATCATGAGCTGTGCTGCTATAGACATGAGTATGCAGGTAGCACTGTAATGTGATCACTTAAACTCTTTCAGGAAAATATTATTTGTAATATATTTGTTATTTCCTTCTAGATGTCTTACCTTTTTAAAAACCTTGGTATGAACCTATTAATTATAAAATTTTGTAGGCTTCTATTTATACTTATTTTCTCTTTTGTCCCCAAAAATAATAACATCAATTTTTTTATTTATTAAGTTTATTAGTACATTTTAGGTATATATTATGATAACGTTCATCATTGGGAATTTGTACCCATACGTGACATATCTTGGTTCTTATATTTTCCCATTCCTCTTCCCTCCCTTCAACCTTTCCAACCCTTCTGTTTACAAGAACTTTACATCCATTATTTCCTTTTTATCCCCCTAGCTTCCCTTCCCCTTTGAACATTTTCTTCCTGCATCACAATATCTATCATACATTTTGGTCCTCATTTACACTTTCAGTTTCTCACACCAGAAAACAATTTGGTATTTACATATGCGTGTCCTGTTTATTTCACTTTGAGTGTGATCTCAAGGTGCATCCATTTAGGTATAAGTGTCTGTAGTTTATCTTTCTTCATGACTCCATTTTACACCCCCCCACATCTTCTTTATCCAGTCACCAGGGGATAGGCATTTGGGCTGTTTTTAAGATTTAGCTATTACAAACTGTGCCACTATAAACATGGATGCACATATATCACTGTAGTATGATGCTTTTAATATTTTCAGGAGCATACCAAGAGGAGGCATAGCTGAGTCAAATGGAAACTCTACCTTTAGTTTTTTGAAGACTCTCCACATTGATCTCTACAGTGATTCCAACAGTAAACACTGCCAGCAACAGTGGAGAAGGGTTTTTTTTCTCTCCACAGCCCCGCCAGGATTTGTTATTGGTTGATTTCTTGATAGGAGTCATTTTCTCTGGAGTGAGATGAAATCTCAGTGTTGTTTTCACTTGCACCTTTGAAATGACTAGTGATAACATCACTTTTTTTTGAGACAGAGCCTCTCTATGTTGTACAGATTGGTCTCAAGCTCCTGAGTGCAACTGAACCTTCCATCTGAGTTTCCCAAGCAGCTGGAACTACAGTTTTATACCATAACACCCAGATTTTACATAATTTTAATGGCTACTTTTCCCACATTATATCAATATAACATAATTTTCTTTTCTTTGTTTTTTTTTTTTTGGTACCAGCCATCAACCTTGGGCCCTTATGCTTGCGAGGTAGGCATGATGCCACTGAGCCAAATCCTTGGCCCTTAATTCTCTATTATTAAATGTTGGTGGATTATGGTTTATGCTATTGTAAACTATATCAACATGAATATTTATATGCATAATCATTTAAGATCATATGGAAAATAGAATTTTAAAACAGAAGTACATATATACATTCATATATTTATATATGTATAATTTTAAGGTTTTAAAATGTATCATAAAATTTATTTTAGTAGTGGTAGCAATTTTCAGTCTTAGGAAAAATACATGAAGTGTACAGTACTACTTTCTAATCGTGTGTCTAGTAGTGATTAGTATCATTTGTTTTTTTCCTAATTTGACAGTGAAAGTTTTAATTTGGCGCAAGGCTGTCTCCATACCTTGAACTTCTACTTAATGAGTTACAACTTAAATTAATAAATCAACAATTTGAAACCCACTTAGTAGTGTATATTAATCACTTTCCTGTCACTGGAACAAAATACTTGACATCTACAATTTAAAGTAAGAAGGGTTTATTTTGTCTCATAGTTTCAGGAAATTCAGTCAGTGGCCAGAGACCCCAAGGCAACAGGACCGTGGAAGAACAACTGGCAGAGGAAAGCTACTCACCCCATGGCAGCCAGGAAAGAGAAAGAGACAGTAGGCACTGGAGACATGAAAACATCCTTTCAGCTCAGATAACCAGTGATCCACTTACTCCAATTAGGTCAATCTCCTAACGGCACATTCAACTATGAAGTCACCAATGCATTAATCTGTTGTTAAGTATAACGCCCCTGTGATACATAAACCTTCAAAGGCCGCTTCACAAAGCCTGTCCTCAGAGCACATGAATCTACACCATTACATTCTGCCCTGACCCTCGAAAGGCTTACTTCCATTTGGTTATGTAAAGTGCGTTCAGTCCATCTGTGAGAGTTACCAGAGTCTCGACAGTTCGGCTTTGCTGAAAAGTTAAGCCTGCACTGAGACTCAAAGAAAGCTCTTAGCTGTGACCCACTATAAAAATAAAAAAGAAAGTTAAATACTTGTTGTAGTCACTTTCCACCTCCTCTCACCAGATTTCACTTCTCAAATCACATTTAGCTATAAGTCATCAGTAAAGTAGTCCACTTCTGTCCCCATGATACAGTCACCTCCTCAAAGCTCAAGCTATGAGTGCATGAGGCTTCGAGGGCCATCCAGATATACACTGTGGCATAAGTCCACGATCTGCAGGCTGAAAAGCAGAAGAAGCACCCCAGAAGGGCACAGCAGGAACAAGCTGCTCACTGTACAGTGACAGGAAGCACAAACATGAGAGGAGCTGGGGATAAGAATACTGCTTTCCAAATCTTATCATCAGGGACCTGTGTCTTCTGATCAGCTGTACCATCTACCAACCCGTTCAGTTATGAGCTCATCAGGGCCTTAATTTATTGATGTATGTAGTGCCTCCATGATCCAGTCACCTCTGAACACTTGACACTGTTGGAGGACATTTTAGATCTAAAGTATAGCAGAGCATTTTGTGTGTGTGTATGTACTAGGGATTGAACCTAGGACCTCACGCTTGCCAGGCAGGTACTATGCTGCTGAGCTACATCCCCAGTAACAGAGACTATTTTTTTAAAAATTGAAATCTTTATTGGTACATTACATATACACATCACGATTGCACTCCACAATGGGAATTTGTACCAGTATAAGACACAACTTAATTCTCACTTTTTTTTCCCATAGTCCTACCCACCCTACCACCACCCCATGTACATAAAATTTGTTTCCTTTCTTTTTTGTTATAATCTCATTATTTTTCCCCCTTCACCCAACAGAACCTATTTTTATGTAACAGCAGGGTCTTAGCCAATCACAAACATATGAGATTCAGGCGATCACAGGCTGGTGACTCATCGTTTTAGGTCTGAATGAGCCAACCCCTTTGCTGTAAACAGTTTCTGTGCTTTGCTTCCCTCATTCTGCCTATAAATATGTTCTTCCCACGTGTTGCAGAGTGGAGGTCTCTGAACCTCTTCTGATTCTGAATGTTGTATGACTGATTGTCAGGTCCTGTTTCTGAGGGCTTCTCATCTGGCAGTGAACCATGGGTGGGAGTCATGACGTGGAGAGGAAATGGTGGAGAAGCCTTTATTGCCAGCACTCTCAGCACTTATATGCAGCCCCACTTCCTTGTTCTCAACCGCCCCAAACAAGCCTTATAGGGGGCAGTCTCTGTCTCTCTGTTTTCCGTTAATCACTGTGGCCCAGAGGGGCCTGCTGTGTACGTGCCGCCTTGCACTTCCTTTATGGAGCCCGCGTTGTTTAGCCCCAGGGGACCCCACATATGATTTGTGAATTATTTGCTCAGATCAATTGTTAAATTTAATTTGTTGAGATTTTTTTCTGTGTTATTTTTTGTTTTATTTTTTCAATGCTGGGGATCAAATCTAGGGTCTCCTGTAGATTAGGCAAGGATTCTAAGCTTGAACTATAGCTCTAGCACAAAAATTTTGTTTTGTTTTATTTTATTCTGAGACAAGGTCTCACTTTGTAGTTCAGGCCGGCCCTGAACTCACTGTGTAGCCCAGTCTAGCCTCGAAATCTGAGCAGTCCTCCTGCCTCTGCCTCCCTAGTTCTGGGATTACAGGCATGAGACACTATGTCTGATGAAAATTTTCTTAATTTGGATGATAGTTTTTTAAATTTCCTTGTTTAGTTCGTGTTCATTTTGGAATAATTTCATTAAGCATCCTTTTTAGATGCTCATTAGTCATTTTTTCTTTGTGAATTATCTATCAGTGTACTTAGCTATTTTTCTAATGAGCCCTTAAAGCATGAGATTGTGGTAAAATACATGTCATATTAAATTTACCATCTTAATCATTTTAGAATGTACTATTCAATGCTGTTACATATACTCATAATATTGTTCAGTGGTCACCATTCATTTCTAGGACTCTTTTGTACATAACTCCCTATTGTCCTTACCACCCAGCTCTGACAAGCACCATTATAATTTTCTTTTTTAGTTTTTTTTGTTTGTTTGTTTTGAGACATGGTCTGGCTTTGTAGTTCAGGCTGGCCTTGAACCCACTATGTAGCCCAGTCTAGCCTCAAACTCATAGCAATCCTCCTGCTTCTGCCGCCTATGTACTGGGATTACAATCATGAGCCACCATACCTGACACTGTGATATGTGGAACTGGAGACTGAACTTGGAATCATGCACTAGGCAGGCAGATGCCAGAACCACTGAGCTAAATCCCTGGCCCATTCTAATTTTCAAATTTGATTTTATTGTTATGTTATATACACATCACGATCACACTTGCCATTGAGATCACCATTCTAATTTTTGTTTCTATAATTTTTTTTTATTTACTTGTACTCTTTATTGGTACATTACATATACACATCATGATTGCACTGAACAGTGGGAATTTATACCAGTCTATGACACAACTTAATTCTCATTTTTTCGCATACTCCTACCCACCCTACCACCCCTACCCTGTTTCTATAAGTTTGACATAAGTATCTCATATAAGTGAAATCACATATTTGCCTTTTTTGTGGATCTGGTTTAGTATCCTTCGAATTTATCCATCATACAAGTCAGAATCCCCTTCACCTGTTTTTTGTTTTTGTTTTTTCTTTGGTTGTTGTTATTGTTGTTGCTGTTAGCAGTACTGATGGGTTGAACCTAGAGGTATATTCTCAACCCTTCTTTAAATTTTTAAATTTTTATTTTGAGACAAGGTCTCACTAAATTGCCCATGATGAGCTCAGAACTTCCTCCTTTTTCCTGACTAAATAATATTCCATTTACATGTACCAATATACCACCTTTTACTTATGGTTTATCAGTGGACATTTAGGTTGCTTCCTCGATTTTTGCCGCTGTGAATAATGCTGCTGTGAACACCACTTTATAAATCTTGTTTAGACTTCCTTTTAGCTGTTTGGGGCGTATATCCAGAAGTGGAATTTCTTAATTGTGTGGTAAATGGGTTGTTAACTGTTTGAGGAAGCACTACACATTTTTCTATAGCACTGTACTATTGTACCATTTTACATTCTCACTAACGTTGAACAAAAGTTCCAATTTCTCCTATCTCTTCATACTTGTAACTTTTTTTGTGATGGTAGCCATCATAATGAGAGTGAGATAATGTCTCAATGTAGTTTTGATTTATAGTTCCTTAAAGATTAATGATGCTGAGTATCTTTGCATGTGTTCATTGACTATCCATATATCTTCTCTGGAGAAATGTCCAAATTCTTTGGCCAGTTTTGCATTTTTTAAAATTGTTTTTGAGTTTCTGGTTGAATATATAGTTCTATAAGCATTCTGGCTATCAATCTCTCTTTAGATTTTCAATAAGTTCTCATTCTGTGTTTTTTATTTTTTGTTTGCTATAATAACTGTCTTTTAATGTACAAAGTTTTGAAATATTCATAAAGTCTGTTTTAAAAAAAAATTTTCTTTGTTGCCATTGACTCTGCTGTCATATTCAAGAAATCACTGCCAAGTCAAACTTTATGAAGTTTTTCTTATTTTTGTCTGAAAGTTTCAGTCTTAAGTCTAATAGTTAGGTTTGTGGTCCATTTTGAATTAATTTTATACATGGTTTTCCGTAACTATTCTTCTGCATATAGATATGTACTTTTCTTAGCACACACTTTCTGTTAATGATTGTCCTTTCCCCATTTGACACTCTTGCCAAAAATCATTTGACCTTATATGTAAAAAATTATATCTAGTGTACTGTTTCAATTACCGTAATAATGTAGTAATTTTGAAATTGGAGAGAGTAAGTCCTGCCTTGTTATTTTTCATGATTAATTTGACTGTGGATTCATTAATGTTTCCTATAATTTAAAATTTATTGTTTAAAAAACATTGAGATTGTTAGGAATTGCACTGATAGTACATCAGTTTGTTTAATATTTTTCATTATAATGGTAGTCTTCAAGTCCATAAACATAGAATGTCTTTCCTTTCATTCATTTTCTTTAATTTCAGCAATATTTTGTATTTTCATTGTAAAAATATTTGTTTCCTTGATTAAACAATTCCTAAGTGTTTTATTTTGTCTTATTTTTAGACACACTGTCTCACTATGCAGTTAAGGCCAGGCTTGAACTCACTGTGTAGTTTAGGCTGGCCTCAAACGGCGATCCTGCCTCAGCCTCCCAAGTGCTCGGATTACAGCTGTGTGCCACCATGGTTGGTCAGTAATATTTTATTCTTTTTGGTGCTTCAGAAAATCAAAATGTTATAGTAATCTTCTTTTAATTAGTCATTGTCAGTATGTAGAAATTCTACTAATTTTTTGTGTTGATTTCATCTCCTGGCTGGTTCGCAAAATCCCTTTATCAGTTTAGCATGTGTTTTTGAGTATGAAAGCTTTAGTTTTTTCCATACATGATCACAGCATCAAACTATCAGAAAAGAGGAACAGGATTGGGCGTGGGAAAAGGAGGGGAGTAATGAGAAGGGGTAAATGAATAAAGTATATTATATACATGTACTAATATTCCATGAGCTCTGGATAACTACTGTGAACTGAAAATAGAACAGGGAATGAACTATTAGAAGGCAAAAATGGTGGGTAAATAAAAGTATAAGTGGATTCATTGAAAAAGTGACAAAATAAAGATAAAAATATTGTATCACATCAAAATCAAGAACTTTCATGATGCACAAAGTACCATTAAGGAAGCAGAAAGAAGGCTGGCAGTGTAGCTCAGTGTTGGAGTAGAAGGTCCTGGGTTCTACTCCTAGTGCCCAAACAAATAACCCTCCCAACCCCATACTATCAGCAGAGATAATTGAATTTTCTAATTTTGTTTTCAATGAAAATTTTCCTGTGTAATTAATCTAGCTAAAAATCTCTAATGCTATATTGAAATCAAGTAGTAAAATATGACATTCTTGAGTTATAGTTATTCTATCTTCTAGCAGATTGTTTTTCATTTTATATTTAAATCTTTCATCTGTTTTGATTTTAGTTTAGTGTATGGTGAGAAATATGGGTCTAGGTTCAATTTTTGGCATATGAGAAGGTGTAGGCAAAGATTTTATAAACAAAATCCCAGTCTCGCCCGGGATTTAGCTCAAGTGGTACTGTACTTATCTTGGAAGCACAAGGGCCCAAGTTCACTCCCCAGTACCACAAAAACAAAACAATCCTACAGGAAATATTACAAAAACTCAATAACTAGGATCACATCAAATTAAAAAGCTTTTGTAGGGGCCGGGGATATAGCTCAGTGGTTCCGGCGCCTGTCTTGCAAGTGCAAGGACCCGGGTTCGATCCTCGCTAACCACATACCATACTGGGTGTGGAGACTCACGCCCACCAGCAACTAGTACCACATACTACAGTGCCGGGCGTGGTGGCTCACGCCTGTAATCCCAGCACTCGGGAGGCAGAGGCAGGAGGATTGCTATGATGTGAATTTGAGGCTGAACTCAGGGCCAACCTGAACCACAAAAACCAAGACCCTGTCTCAAAAAACCTTAAAAAAAAAAAGCTTTTGTACAACAAAAGAAACCACAGCAGGGTGAGGAGACAACCCGTAGAATGGGGAAAATTTTTGTATTACATACAGGTACAAATTGCCTACAACGAATGTGATCAATACATATGACAAATGTGTACTACTAAAAAATAAAGCAAAAAGTCCTTGTAATTTGAACAAAAATCAAATTTTTTAAATTGTAAAAATAAGTACATTTTATATACAAGTGGATGGACATACCTCCAGGACATATAAGTGAAATAAATAGGTCATAGATGTGCAAAAATCAGAATTTTAATTTCACAGTCCTGTTGCAAAAAATGTAACATTTTTACCATGTACTTCATTTTAAAGGATAAACCTTTAGTCTTTCAATAGTAAGTGTGATGTTTAGTTTCTTTCATATATGATTTTTATTATGCTGAGGTACTTCCATTTTCCCAGTTTGTTGAGTTCTTTTATCATTAAAAAACTGAGTTTTGTAAGGTTTTTTTTTATCATTGAGATGATCATGTGTGTCCCTCTTGGCATTCAGAGGCCACTGAGGCCATACCCTAAGTGCATCTACCTTATTCTATTTTTTTAAGGGTTTTTTGAAACAGGGTCTCACTTTGTAGTTCAGGCTGGCCCTGAGCTCAGCCTCAAACTCACATCAAAGCAATCCTCTTGCCTCTGCCTCCCGAGTGCTGGGATAATAGGCGTGAGCCACAACGCCCGGCACTGTGGTATGTGGTACTGGTTGCTGCTGGGGTGAGTCTCCACGCCCAGTATTGTTATGTGGTTACAGGGGAATCCGGGCCCTTGCGCTTGCAAGACAGGCGTTGGAACCATTGAGCTAAATCCCTGGCCCGTATCTACCTTATTCTTGATCTAGCAGCAGATTTTGTTACTCACATATTACTGGTTTTACATGGATAGATAATAGAAGAGTGATGAGAAGCTTCCAACAAGATTTCAAAGGATAGCATAACAGGCCAGGCATTGTGTGACAGGATCAGAGTCCCTGAAGGCATCCTTTCACACTGTAATACATGAAGCTGCGAGAGCGGAGCCAGATTACAATGGAGATTCTAGAAGTCTAGAGATGCCAGGAGTGTGGAACATCTGCCAGGGAAAGCTGCAGGCACGGAGTGGAGCCAGGCCAAGAGAGAGGCCATGTTGTCAGCAACCACCTTGTCCACAGAGGCTGATCTTCTCAAGTTCTTCATAGATCATGTCATACCACTGTCTGCCTATGATGCTGGATGTGGAGGTAAAGGGCATAGTGTTTGCCCTGCGGGGTTGTGGTCTTTCTTTGGTCTGCTCTTGCTTTCTATTCCACTATTCATCCGTTTTAGTACAGGAGCATTCATCCGGTGTCATTCTGTGTTGGAAGTAGTCAGCTTTCTTTTTATTTTAATGGGGTTCATGCCTCAGAGTTTGCCCTGAGTCTAAGAGAAGAATTGAATTTGAGCTTTTGAAAAATACTGGCACTGGTAAGGCTTTGCTGTGTCTTGGAGATAAAACTAAGTGCGTATTGTTTAACAATGTGAACATGAGGATACAAGAGTAGATGTTGTTTATATCTAAAATATATCCCAGAGGACTCATATTTAGAAGTGGAACTAAAAGGAAAGTGATGGGATCTTGGGGACTCTAACTTTATACATGGACTAATCCATAATTTAGATTATAATTTAATGTCATTGGGAGGTAATGCAAACTTAGGAAGTGAGGCCTAGTTGAAAGGAGTGGTTCTTGGTAGTGTCTGACTTTGAGGACTGTATTGGCCCTGGTATCTTCCTTTTTGGATATTTTCCTCTTGTTCTGATTCCTGAACAACATACAGTAAGCATTTTTTCCTACTCTGTGCCTTACATCTGATGCTTCTGCCTCAGCCCAGGCTGAAAGCAATGGAGTCAGCCTACTGTCCACTGAAACCGCCAAAATTGTGAGCCAAAATAAAGTTTTCTTCTTTTACTCCCTCAGGTATTTAGTAAAAGCAATGAAAGCTGACTAATACTGACTCAGGGAAAATGTTGGTAATGTTATTGATATACATACATTTTTATTGTCTTCTTCCTCAGTATCAACAAAACTATCAACCAGTATTTGCATTGGAACTCTACTCTTTCCACTGTAACAATAGGGTGGCTATTTGTACAAGTTTAGAAAAAGTATGAGTGAAAATTGACTGCATAGAATTTAAAATATAAATATATTTTGTAAGTATTAGTGAACTGTTTACTGTGTGCTTTGACTTCAGTAAAGTTGATGCTTCCACGAGCTGCTGAAAACAATGTGTATTCTGCTGTTGGATGGGACACTGTAGGTATCTGTCAAGTCCAGTTAATCTATAGTGTAGTTTAACTCTAGTATTTAATTTTTTTGAAAGAACTTCATATTGTTCTTCATAATGACTATACTAATTTTCATTCCCATCAAGAGTGTGCAGAGGTTATTTTTTTCTCCACATCCTTTTTAGCACTTATTATCTTTTGTCTTTTTGATAGTATGTATTTTAATTGGAGTAGGGTGAGATCTCATTATGGTCTCATTTGCATTTCCCTTTCACATACCTGTTATCCATTTGTATGGATTTTGTTGAAAAGTATTTAGGTCTGTAGTGGAACCTTGGTTTACAAACTTAATTCATTCCACAATTCTGAGGAAAATGGCACAACCCTGGTCATGCAAAAAAGATGACCGTAATCATGTTCATCACTTGAGGCTGAGTTGGCAAACAAAAACAAAATTTTGTCAAATCCTTCTCTTGGCAAACCAAATTGTGTATAAACCAAAATGTTCATAAACTAATGTTTTAATATACTGCCCATTTTTATCGGGTTATTTGTTTTTGTTATTGAATTTTTGATAAATTTTGAATCTAAATTATTAATATTTACTATTTATCACTCTTCTCTTTTTCTTTACGTATTACTTGAGGAAATATCTTGCCTGTAGGTATATCATTTTTGTGTGCATGTGGCACAGAGGGATTAAACTCCGAGTTCTCACACCAAGCTACATCCCCAGCATCCCCAGCCCTTTAAAATTTTTTTTTGAGACAGAGTTTAGGTAAGTCATTAGCTTATGTAGGATGTTCTCGAACTTGCTATCATTCTACCTCAGCCAATGAGAGTACTGGGATTATATGCATGTGCTACCATGCTTAGCTTGTCTTGTAAACTTTCCCAGTCTGGAATTTGCTGAGTGTATAACAAGGGTGACATTCAATAAATTTCTCTGACCTTTATGTTTCTTATAGAATCAATAGGATATAGATACTTGTTGAGATTCAACTACTTCGTAATTGGTGTTTTGTTTTTCTTTCAAAATGCTTAATTATCTTTCTGTTTGTAATGTCATTCATTGTTGATCAGATAAATTATCTCATTGAGCAATATAAAAATAACAAATTTTTGACTTTCAATTTTTCTTTCTTTATTATTTGGACTACTAGCATTAGGAAAATATTCCCTTTTACTGTTTACTCATGTTAAAATTCATTTAGGAAGGTCAGTGTAAATGCTAGCTTTTTTCCTTTTACTTACATTTTTTTAATCCAGTGAGTTGATTTACTAGCATCTTATTGTGATGGCCAATTACTTTGTTCTATTTTTTAAATATCACTATGAAATCATGGATTTAAATACATTAAATGTGCTTCAATTCATTGCAATTATCCTTATTGATGCTTAACCTGATTACCTTTGGTCATCAAGGACCTCTTCAAATTGCTTCCTAGATCCTTTTAGCGTGACTTAGTAAGATGTTTTTAGACAGTACCCTTGCTATGCGGCATGCCGACATGTTCTACTTTGCTCTCATACATTTTCTACCTGAGGCTTACCATCAGTCATTTTTCTAAAGAGCTTTGGATTCCACCATTAGGAATGGTGGAATTAGAACCACCATCTAACTACATTAGAACAAAACATACCGCTTTAGATTTTTCATGTGTTTAAATATCTAGTAGAGTATTCCTACCACTCAACTTTTATATTTCAACATTGAATTAGTTTTCTATGGACCTCGATTTTTTTCTTGTAAGTTTTTAAATGAATTTCTTAGGTTCCTCAAAGAATCCAACAAGAATTTTGATTGTAACTTCATAGAATTCATATGCAAATTTAAGTCTCCCATTCAAAATGTTAGAATAGCTTTCTATTTATGCAGGTAATTTTTCATGCTATTCTGAATTTCTTGTTTTCCCATGGAGGCATTATGTATGCGTAAATACACATGTACATTTAATTTTGTACACATACATATATGTGTATTTACACACATAAACATTTTGCATATAAAAATGTAGTGGTCTGTGTCTTCTCTTAGAATATATATGATTCTCTCTTAAGGCATATTTATCTCTTTTTTCAAATAACTTCATTCTGTTTCCTAATTTCCTACCTTTCCTGATTGCATTGGTTTCTTCTCTTACCTGTATTATTTTCTTCTCCCTACTGTCTTGGCTCACTCTGTAGCTTACTTTCTGACTTCTTGATGCATTTAAAAATCTTGTAAAGCTTGTGTAGTGTGGGGGACAGCTTAGCGGTAGAGGGCTTGCCTATCATGTGTGGGGCTGTGGGGTTTGATCCCTACCACTATAAAAATGCACAAACCAAAACTAACTTTCTCTCTATTTCCTATAAATTTTTGACATGCAGTGTTTTAATTGCTCTGTTCTAAGAATTTCAAAATTTTATTTATGATTGAGCTTTTTAATCCAGCCGCTTTAAAGTCGTGTATTGTTTACCTCATACACAGTAAGAGTATTTTTCTTTTTTATATCCCTCAAACACATTTTCTAAATTATTTTAGATACTCTTAGTCAGATAATATATTATTTTTCTAGAACTAGCAAAATATACCTCTTGAGTCGACTCAGACTGTAAGAGATTGGATTAAGGTACAATGATCGATTTATGTTGCTTGTTTAGGTAACTTGAGCTGAAAAAAATTAACACTTGTGATCATGATGAGTTAAAATTGAATTCCTGTGTTGTTACCATGTGATATCACCAAAGATGGGTAATGGTAATCTTTATATGTCCTCTACCTCGTTGATGACAAAAACCTTGGTATAAGCAGTTTACTCCAATTTTCCCAATGCCTTGGTGATGTGGGTGGAAAAGTCATTTAACCTCTGACTTCATCTGTCAAGCAACATTAAAAAGAGTTTCAGACTGCTGTAGATTGTTGAGAGGATTAATTAATTAAAGCCAATCATCCTTTCTGTCACTACTTCAGGGGCTTATGTCCTTCCAATGAGATAATAATATCAAAATACAAATGGAGTGATTTACTTTGAACAGTTGTTTTGGTAGCTTGTTTCTACTTCAGGTTCTTTCTTCTCCTTCCTCATTTTTAGAAGAAAATGGAAAAATGTACAGTACTGTGGGTGAACCTAGTTGTCTATGGCAAGCACCTGATGATATGTGCATGCTGATTGGTTAAATGCCAAGGCACCGACCTGGCACCAGGTCCATCTTCACTTAAACTATGTGAGAAGTTCAATTTTGGTCTTGCATTCTATCAACATAATTTGAAGAGACAACAAAGTCAGTGCGTGAAGAGTAGAAATGCGGTTGGTGTGGTGAGTATAGTCACTAGCTCAGGTCCATCGGCACAGAAGGCAATACAGGCAGCAAGCAAGTGGTCTCGTGTCTGGTGTGCACAGGCAGGTCATTGTTGTCATGTGAGGGCTCATGGAACCTCAAGGTGGGCAGGTTGCGGCCTCATCCAGACTGGTGCTGTTGGTGGCAGCAACCACAGAAGCAATAACCTTGTTGGCTTCAGGTGAGAGCAGAGCTCCAGGGTGAGGAAGCACTGACACTCATGACAGAACTTGGGGGTGCCGGTCTGTGTCCTCAGCCTGACGCTGTCCCATCTACTGAACATCGCTCTCTGTCCCGAGTGCTACAGTGAGAACTGCTCACACTCAGGCATTTAACCGTGTCAGTAAATGACAACAAGATGAAAACGTGTGTGTGTGTATTTTAAATAATGTATACCGAAGAGTTCAGAGATCTCTAGAGTTTAACATTTCTGGTTTTGACAGCTGTTACAGTGTTGCAAACAAATACCCATCCATAGGCTTAGAAATGCACATTAAATTTAAAGGTCATCCTATTCAATAGAAAAGAACACTGCTTTCATATGAGGCTTCTGACAAACCAATTATTCATAAAGACAACAATTTTTAAATTTTTCCTTGTAATTGAATGTATAGTGATGGAATGCAGAAGCCAGTACTTGAATTACAAACAAATTGTAATACCACTTTTGGTTTACTGCATAAACTCCATAAGTTGCAAGAAATGCCAAGGAAACATTAAAATGCTATTATAGAGACGTACATTTAAAATTAAATTCAGGCAAGAAAAGCTGATTTGTGTGAAGAATTAACTATCTTAAATGCAATTAAATCCATATAGTCACCCACTATTTTCCTACTATTGTTATCAGGTCTAATAACAGTTTAACAGTAGGAAGACCTTTCTTTAAATTTGAAGTTACCATAAATTATTTATAATTTTTTAAAGTAAGGATACTTCTGTTTTCCTGGTTTAAAAAAATATACACTACAATGCTGTTAATGATAGTCACCCTGATGTAGAACTTTGAGGTATTGGACATGCAAGATACTCTGATTTGATAATTACACAATCCATACAAGTACTGAGACATTGTACTATATCCTATAAACACATGCACTTATTATGTGTCAATTAATGACAAAATAAAACTTACAAAATATTTGCCATTTTGCATTTGCCAAAAGAACTTCTGGCACTTTCAATATGTTGATTGAAAACATGGTTTGTAAAAGTGTATATTTTGATGATCTAATAAATAATTATGTAGAAAAATATTGTGACAAAGGAATCATTTAAAAGACAGTTTTAAAAGATAGTTTTAGTATAAAACTGTGGTACCAATCTCATTTTTCTAGTTTGTAAACTTTTGTCACCTTGCAGTAGAAAGAATAATGCTCCTCCCTGTGTAGTTCATGTTCTTAATCCCCAGAATCTGTGACTATGTTGCGTTTCATGGTGAAAAGGATTTAGGAGTAGTAATTAAGGATCTTGAGATGCGGAGATTGTGCTGGAGTGTCCAGGTGAGCTTAATGTGATCACAAGGGTTCTTGAAATGGAAAGAGGAGAGAGAGCAGTCAGTGAAGGAGATTCAGTGAGAGGAGCAAGGAAGACGACTACAAGAGGGAAAGAGAGTTGACTCTGTGCTGCTGTCTTTATAGATGGAAGCAGAGGTCACTAGCTTATGCCTTTAGTAGTTGAAATGTCTTCCTCCCTAGAGCTCCAAATGGACTGCAGCCCTTCTTTCATTTTTTTTTTTTTGAGGTGGTCTTGCTTTGTAGTTTAGGCTGGCCCTGATCTAACTATGTAGCCCAGTCGAGCCTCAAGCTCACAGTAATCCTCCTGCCTCTGTCTTCTGAGTCTCATAGTAATCCTCCTGCCTCTGTCCCCCGAGTGTTAGGACTGCAGACTTGTCCACCATGCCGTCATTGTACTGTGTGGTCCCAATTGCTGGTGAGTGTGAGTCACCACACCTGGTACTGTGGTGTGTGGTTACCAGGGATTGAACTCGGGATCTTGCACTTGCAAGGCAGGCTCCAGAACCACTAAGCTAAATCCTGGGCCCAGCCCTGCTTTCATTTTGATTTTATAAATTTGGCCTTCATAACTGGAAAATAATGCATCTGTATTATATCAAGTGACTAAACAAGTAGATTTGTTGTCTTGAAAAGATTAATTGGTATATAAAACAAAAATGTGTGCCTATTAGTTCCATGTAATGTTCAGTACATGTAAACATTATGCAATGTTTAAATCACATTAACGGTGACTTCTTTCAGTGACGTTAGGAAATGAGCGCACCTATGTCTCTGCTTAGGCTCAAACAACTGCATCTTAAGGTGTGGGGCTTTGACACAATGAGCTGGTGAAAAGTCCCAGAACGCGGTTCTCTCTGACTTTCTCTCAACTCTGTCATCTCTGACCCTTCCTACAGTACAAGGAGCAGTTAGTTCCTCTGGAGCTCCCTTAACTGTCTAAAAATAGGATCTGCCAAGAGGAACAGAATTGCCTTCTTCTCTTTTTACTGAAATGTCGTTAACTGTGGAAGACTACAACTCAGACGGACTCTATCCTAGCCAGTGATGGCTACTCATTTAGACCTCTTAGTGATAATAGAACCTGCAGTGGCACATGAGCCATAGGTTTGCCACTAGGTCTTTCTCTGTTCTCCAGACTTGTTTTCTACCTAAAAAGTGTTTACTATCTTCTAAAGTAGCCTATAGTACCTCACTTTCCCGTTCCTCATGAAGAGGTCATTTAAGCTTTAACCATCTAACTCTTGCTTGAATTTCTTATTTTTGTTCTATTCTTGTGCCCATGTGTGTGCTAATACTTCCATATGAGTTTTGCCTCTTAATCTTTCTGTTGCCTGTTTGTTTCAGCAGAATCAGTTATTGAACATTCAGAAAGAAGATGTGAACTTCCCTATCCCACCCAGAAAGAGTGAAAATAGCAGCGATCTTAGGCCAAAGCATGAGATTCACCAGCCAGACCTGACCCCTGGGCATGTTTGACATGGCCGGTCCCATTGGAGTGCTTTAAAATGTCAAATGCTCCCTAGAGTCCAGACTCAGTGAACCAAAAGTGGGAAACATCTCACTAGTGGTCTTTTCATGTTGATTGAATGTTGATGCTATATTTTATTAAAGTTAATTTCTTGTTTATATTTTGATTGTGCCCGTCACGCTGTTTCTAGTGGCCAGGGCTGCCGTGGACAATACCCAGCCATAAAGTGGGCAGAGGGAGTCTTTAGAGACTAAGAAGGAAGAAATGAAATTTTTGAAAACGAAAGCATAGGATGTTTTCCTCTTTTAAACTTTTATGCATATTCAGAAAGTTTTACATAATTAAATCATGTGATAGATGCTATTTCTAATATAAATACGGTCTTTTTAGATATAAATTATTTTTTCCCTGCTATATGTCTGCTTTTCTGATAATCAGTGTTAACAGGAAGAAAATCATTTTTTACTCTTACATTTATTTAATCACATACTTCCTTACACTTGTGCACATGTTGTTTACATACAATAGTTTTCCTTTTTTCTTCTTTTGGTCTATTTCCTATATACAAGCATGAGGTAATTTTTACATAATATACTGGTGCTTTTACTTTTGTGACTTAAGATTTGTAGGAGTGGAATTACTGACTCAGGGCTGTGCTTTGGAAGCGTAATTCCCATTTCTAGTAACAATGGATAAGGCTTTTTGCTTTGTATCAGTAAAGGCAGCAGCTACAGATGGTATTTGTTTAATGTTTTTTCCAGATTTTATAGATTCAAGGTGATATTGCATTGCTCCTTCTATTTGCATTTCTTTACCAGTGAGTATCTTTGCAAATGTTTACCAATCATCAGGATTTGTACATCTGTGAATTGTTTGATTTTTCTACAGACATCTCTCTTTTTATTCTTTTTCAAAGATATCTACATCTTGGCCAGTATATTGTAAGTTATTTTAATTTCAGTGATTCTAGTGGCTGTGAAGTGATGTCGCGGTGGTTTTAGTTTGCATTTTTTTGATGCCTAGTGACATTGAGCATCTTTTCATGTGCTCATTGGCCATTTATATATATTCTCTTGTTAATATTCTTTAAAAATCTCTGATCATTTAAACATTATAGCTGTTAAGTCTTTTGCTGTCATAGTTAAAATGTAAGTTATGTAGACATATGCATGCATTTAATCACTATACTATTAAATTTATGTGGAGAGTATTTGTCATATAAAAATCTTAGCTTTTCATTATGGTAATACATACATAACACAAAATTTATTATTCTAAATGTATAGTTCAGTGACACAAGGTGTATTCACATTGTGTATTTATCATTCTTCATTTCTGGAACTCTTTGATCTTTTCTGACTGAAACTGTATCGATTAAAATTAACTAAAAATTAAACTAGTTTAATAGGTCAGGATTTTTGAGCATCGACTTTGTTTAAATGGTTTCTTGGATGTCTAGATTATGCACATATTCTCCCAGTATTTTTAATTTTTATTTCATTAGAATATTAGTAATACATAGTTTGCATTCCTTGCAAGAAGTTGTACATGTAAGTAAGACATCTTAGATCCTTTTTTATGCCCTTTCCCTTCCCTCCTCCTCCCACCCTTCTCTTTATCACCTTTGTTTTTGGGGGTACATGTTTGTAGTAGAGAGTGTTAATGATTCTTTTGTGGAGTTAGTGCATGTTATTTTTTTGTTCAAGTCTTTAATCCACCCAGAATTTATTTTTATACACATGTGAAGAGGGAACAAACTCCATATTTTTCTGACTGAAGCATTAAGCTGCTGATGAATGAATTGAAATAATTCTATTTGTCATAGCAAATACTGAGGTATGTTTCTGGGAAATTTGTTCCACTGTTATAGTTATGAATTTTGGTGTCAATGTTTATAGTTATGTTTTCATATCTAAAAGATCAAATTTCACCTCATCATTCTCCTTCATAATTTTCCTATGTGTTCTCAGACATAGGTACTCACATGTGGTTTTCAGTAATACTTTAATTAGAAATACCTAAGCCTTTGGCCTAAGGTATGTCCTTTGTGTTTTGTTTTTTTCTTTATTGAGTTGATGGGTGCATTTTGGGTATGCATTATAATCACATTCCTCATTGAGAATTTTTACCTGTCCACGATGTATCTGGTATGTACGTTTTTGTCAGTTAAGTGTTTTCTCTCATTAGTAATTCTTTTATTGAACTTAATGTTGGTAATATTCACTCATGTCTTGTGTATAGGTACAATACTTTGTTTAGCTATTGTGTAGTATTTGTGTATTTAGTTTGCTATAATTTATCCATTGACCTGTTGGGTTATTTCTAATTTTTGGCTAATATAAATAAAGCAGAATGCTTTAAATATGATTTGATAAATGTCTGCGGGGAGGGTACTGGAGGTTGAAATCAGAGGCTTGTGTTTCTTGGGCAAGTGCTCAGGTTGAACTTCAACTCCTCTCAGTCCTGGGAAACTAGCTCTAGACTTTCTGTCTCCCTGGGTTTGCCAGTTTGGAACATTTTATAAAAATGGAGTCCTACAGTATCTGGCCTTTGTGTCTGGTTTCCTTTAAGTAGCATATTTTCTAGGTTTACATCTTAGCATATCAATACTTCACTCATTTTTATGACAGAATAATATTATATTGTATGTGTGTGATACTACTTATCAGTTGATATACATCAGTTGATATACATCAGTTGATACACATGATTTTCACTCTTTTGCAGTTATGGATCATGCTGCTATGAACATTTTTTAATTTTTCTCTGTGTAAGCATATGTTTTATATTCTCTTAGGATTATACAGAGGTGTGGAATTGCAAGATCACATAATTCTATATTTTTTTAATAGTTTTGGGGTAAATCCCTGAACCTTATGCATGCTAAGTAAGGTTTCACCATCCAGCTGCTCCTCAGCTTGATAACTGTATGTTTAATCTCTTTACATTGTCCTGTCACCTTTTTTATCTATTAAAAACCACATGAGTGGATATTTTTCTAGGTACTTTATTCTGTTTCATTATTCAGATTTATACATCTATGCCTATGGCATATGCTGTGTTGATTATTATAAAGTAAATATTGAAATAAGGTAGTTTATACTCTCTTCACTTTTTTTCATCAATTTCATGATTGTTTTTCAAGGATTTACCCATGGACTCATGAAACTAATTGGTTTCGTGAGCCAGTTAGCTACCTACTGAAGAGTAATGGACATATTTGTCTATGAAAAGATAAATTCAAGAATGTTTTCATAAAAGCTTTATTCATGATAGCAAGAACTTGGATCAGCCCAAGCATTCATCAACAGAAGAATGGACAAATAGATTATGATACATTCATATGATGGAGTTTTACAGAGCAATAAAATAGTAAACTACTGATACCTTAATGGTAATACATTGGGGACATAATAGTGGATAAAACACTGTGTACAGTATAATTACAGTTATATAACATTCAAGAACTGGCAAAACTACTGTGTGGATTTAGAAATCCTATTAATGATTGCTTTGCAAAGAGAGAGGTTTTGACTCTGAAGGGGCCATTAAAAACTCTTGAATAATGGTAAAATTCTCCTTTTTCCTTGAGTGCTGGTTACACATACAGTGCCTACATAAAAATTCATAAATATGCACATTTAGGATTTAGGTGGTTTGCTATATAATTTATATTTCTAAGTAATAAGACATCAGTCTTTCTTGAAATTCAGTGAACTAATTTCAGCTTGCAAATTTTATTTAGGGAAATTGTTTTTTCTATTATTTCTTTAATTCTTTCCCCCTCGACATTCCCCTTCTTCACAGTTTAAGTGTTAAGAATCAGTCTTTATGTTACCTTTCTTTTTTCCCTATTTTTCTATAATTTAAAACCTAGTTCATCTTCTAAGCCTCTATTTTTTTTTTTTTTTGGTATTACCAACTGATCAGGTTTCTCCTTCAATTTTTCTACAGAATTTTAAAGTTTCAAATGATACTTCTTAGTCCAGAAAGCTTTTTAAAATATTATAATTGGATTTCCTTAACTGGGCAGGTTTTATTTTATTTGACTACTCATTTCTTTTTTCCGCCTCACACCTGTTTTTACTGTTAGTGTTACATTACTCTTCCGCTTACTGTTGTCAGATCCCCCTACGTGGGCTGACAGTACTATGTACGATCCAGACTTGTGAGCAGTAGTGAGCTTTATAGTCACACCAACACCAGCAAAGCCAATTTCATGGCAGGTAGAACATACAGTGACTAACCCTTATGTGTGGCCCTTGTCTGAAGGTTGGTCTAGATGCTGAAGAATGAGAAGCAGCAACACTCCTTTCTACTTTGTTGGTACATGTCCGTCCTGCATCTTAATCCTTGTGGTTGTCCTCCATTCCCCATCTCTCCCTTTCCCTCCACATTGGATTCCTTTCTCATCTGGAAAAGGCCTGTCGATCAGTGTACTATCATCTGTTATTTTGCTCCTAAATTATTTATATTTTGAATTTCTCACATAACATTAGCCGTGCTATATTTAAACCTGTATGTTTGATTTGTTTCACTTAGCATTATGGCCTCAGGATGCATCCATTTTCCTATAAATGACTCAAATTTATCTTTTATGACTGAGTAATACTCTATTATGCTTAGATAACACATTTTCTGTATCTATTCATCTGCTGATGTGCAAATAGGCTGCTTCCAAGATTTAGCTATTATGAGTTGGAGCAGAAATAATCCCAAGTGATAGGGAATTCAGAAAACTTTGGTCCTGCGTCAGGCTGTGTATAGCATTGGAAGGCAGTTTGTCCAGCTCCAGTTTCCAGGTTATGAGGGTCAGGATACAGTTTCAAGATATATGTAATAAAGAAGCACATGTAAATATAATTACATGGAGGTGGAATGTAGTGAATTCACAGTGAAAAGATACCGGCCTATTCGTGGAGAACAATTCCAGTTGTATAGTAGAAGGAAGAGCTGCATTGTAGTAGGTTCTTGAATGAATAAGACATAAACGTCGACACTAAGTGTAGAGTCCTTATTGTTCTCTGAAGGGGAAAGAAGAGGACGATGTTAGGGTCATAGGTGAGGTGTGGCTTTGAGTAGTAGCAGCACACTCTTAGCACCCTAGAAGTGGAGGTAGGACGATGAGAACAGGGAGGCCGAGAGGTAGGATCTATCAGGCCTAGCATGAGTTAAAATGGCTTGCATTTTACAAAGATTAATTTTAAAATTATTTTATTAAACTCAAAATTTAGAAAGTATTCAAAGATAGACACTGAGAAGTTCGGAAGCCACCCAGTTCTCTTCTGTATAGGCAATGATGCTATTTATTTTTGTAAGAGATCTATGAAAGAATAAATGAAAAGCAAATAGCATCATTACCTGGAAAGAATGGAGCTAAGTGAAAAGAGCTTTTCAGGTTTTAATGACCCCATAATTGTGTATTATATGGGTATGCCACAATTTATGATATTATTCTCTAATCATCAGACATTTACATTGACAAGAATCTTTTGTTACAGACAGTATTCTTTTTAATAATCTTTAACAGGAATCTTTCTCTGCAGCCTGGATTATTTTCATAGATATTTTTCATGAAAGCATTTTTCATGGGTTGTACATTTTGGGGGGGTTCTTGGTAGTCACTGACAAAGTGTTTCCAGAAAGATAGTAGCGGTTTCACTCCTATTAGCAGTGTGTGAAAGTATTCATTTTACTGCCTGCATATTGAGCTCAGTGACAGTGTTGAATATTAACTTTTTCATTTTTGTTAGGCAAAATTAGTATTTAAATTTTGTTTGTTAGATTGTTACTTAAGGATTTTCTCATGTGTGAATGTGCCTTTTTAATTTCTTGTTTTTTATTCATTTTTCAAATGAGGTACCTTTTATCAGTTTTTTTCTGTAGTATTAAGGTTGGCCCCAAGAAATACTCGACTACATCTCCAGTTTGTTTTGAGACAAAGTCTTGCCAATTTGGCCAGGCTGGCCTTAAACTTGCAGTCCTCTTACCTGAGCCTCCTGGCTAGCTGGGATTATAAGGGTATGTACCACTGTGTTCTGCTTTTTATTGATTTTTAAGAGCTCTTTATATTGAAAGGACAGCAACATGAGCATTACTCCCCTGTATATTACTGCTTTGTGACTTTGTGATAGTAGATCTTTTTGTAAGAGATTAATATTTTCTAATGTAAAAAGTGTCAGTCTCCTCCTTTATACTGTTTTCTCTTGAAAATTTCTTAGAAAGTTTTGTCTAGTTTGAGTCAGCTAAATATTTGCAATTTTCAGTGCTTTTATTTTACATTTTACTCTATAATTTGTCCATAATTCTTTTTGGTATTAGGTGCAGTGTAGTGTTATCTTAATTTTTCTAAACTGTCCATAATTTTTCATTAATTATTTAATAGCTAGGGAAGTATAGGTTTGAGATCACAGTGAAAATAATATATTTAAAGAACATAATCAATGTAGGAAAAGATTCAGTACAGTACAATCACTTCTCTGAATGTCAGATAAAATACTATATTTGAAACGCAGAGAGTGTGTGAATCTTTACTCCTTTGACCTGGTAGTATTTTCCAGGCTAAACAATTTAAGTGGCAGTGAATATGAGATCTTTATTTATTTGTTCTGATAATTGCTTTTCTCAGGTAGAGTTCACGGACTGCTTCTCTTAAGGAGGGAGCAAAGAGGAAGCTGGAGGCGCGGCACAGGGCGCACATTGTGCCCTACACTAGGGCGCCCAGTAGAGGGAGCCGGTAGGAGCTCCAGCCCGGCTTCCTGCACTGGTTGAGGTTGCTTTCCTCACAGGACGGGTCCTTACACGAAAAGGTGTATTAAGGTGGCTGGTGGTGCCCTGCGGTGGCATGATCCACCCACTGCTAGCCTTGATCTTGTGCACAGCCTTTGCATTGGTTTTGTTTATAGGAAGCCAAATGAAAGCAAACTTCAATCAGTAACTATTATTTTTAAAACTGATTTTATTACTTTACATTTTATACATACATTATGATCACATTCAACACAGAATTTGAACTAGTACATGACACATCTTGATTCTCATTTTTCTCCTTTTCTCTGCCCTCTGTGTAACACCCTGATCAGTATATACATAAACTTTCGTTTCTTTATTTTGCTGTCAAATTTTTTCTCCCCCTTCTTTCCTTTCCCTAACCCCCTTTTCCCTTTGAACATTTTTTTCCCCGTTTCACAATACTTATTATACACTTTGGAACTCATTTATACCTTCAGTTTCTCATACCAGAGAAAAGAGATGGTATTTACCCAACTGTGTCCTATTTATTTCACTTATGAATATGTCCTCAAGTTATGTCCATTTGAGTATAAATGACTCAAACTTATTATCCTTAATGGCAGAATAATATAAAATGGAGTATTGCAGTAAATATTTTTGCTAATGTCAAAGCCTTTGTAATACTATTTTTGAAATATAATTTTCTATCTTTGAATTGATTAATCCTCCTCTCTCCAGAAATAACTTAATTTTATTTTTATTTTCTAATAATACATGGTCATTTTAAAAATAGAGAGTGTTGTACCTACCTGTTAGAAATAGCCATTGCTAACAAATTAGTACATGTACTTCAGGCTCTTCCCATGTATATGTAAACAGTTATTTGTTATAATGACGAGCCTCTCAAAAATGCATACATCAGGAAAAGAAAAACTTGTATAAATATTTAATACTACATTTTTTATTGTAATCTTTATTGGTACATTACATCTACACATCATGATTGCACTCAACAATGAGAATTTGTACCAGTATATGACACAACTTAATTCTCATTTTTTCCCATAGCCCTACCCACCCTACCACCCCAGCCCCTATATACATAAACTGTGTTTCCTTTCTTTTTGGTTATAATCTCATTATTTCCCCCCTTCACCCTATTTTGCTTTGAATATTTTCTATTTCACAATATGTAACATACAATTTTTTATACTAGATTTATTGAGACCATGGATTCATACAAGTTGCCTTGGAACTCTGCAATTTTAAGAAGCACTCAAAGTGATAGTCATTAGCTTCCAGACATTAGTGCAGCAAACTGATAAAAGGTGTAGACTTTTTTCTGGTAGACGCTGTGTATGTATTTACAGATGTCATTTTGTGTATTCTGATTGATATTAACACGTTTTTACTTTTTACTATTATAAAATACAGTATTCTGCAGGAGTTATCCTTTGCAGGCAACAGGCATTTTTGGCCCATGGGAAATAGTTTGCTGACACCTGGTCTGTAAATATGTTTAATGGCCATGTAGGCTACTTTTGTGTACTATTCGCTTGTATCCTATACATCTTTAAAAATTTTTTTTTTGCTACTGAGGAATATTTCTCTTCTTGGCTTGCAAGAACTATTTATGCTATTCAAACGTTTAGCCACAGTCTTTGCCCTTTGCCTGTATTGCAAATATTTTATCCACCCTTTTATTTGCTTATTTAGTGCTTATGATATCTTTTTTTTGTATAGGTGTTGTAAGTGTTTTTATTTTTGATGTAGTAAAATCTGTTAATCTTTGCTTTGTGGTTTCAGGAGCCTATATTTTACTTGGAAATATCTTCTTTATTTCAAGATTAAAAAATATTCTTCTGTATTTTTTCCACTGCTTTTTCTTTTAAGTGTTAAAAATATTTCAAAGTTTACTACATTCAAGTTTTGGAATTTTAAATTTCTTTGATATTAAATTCAATATTTGAAATTTCTTGGTATAAAACAGGGATCTAATTTTAAGTGTATAATCTGTCATTTATTTCTTGATTTGAAATGAAGTCATAATTTTTAATTATATTCAAAACGACCAAATATACACGCATATGTTCACAAACTTATTTTCTGATCTATGTCTTATGGGTTCTTTTTCTGTTATTTTATATGATATCTCTTTCATTATCTTATCAAATATATTATTGCTTTCATGGAGGAATCTATTAAATGTTTTTTATAGATTCCTGAATTGCTTTTATTGTTTCTGTTAATTTTTGTCTTGAACTTTCTAGACTGTTACATCATCTGCCCACAGTAGTAATTTGGCCACTTCTGTTTTCAAGGAAATGATTGTCATCTTGCTGTGAAGGCTGGAATTTCTATGGTACTGTCATAGGATAGTGGTGGTAATGGATGTTCTCACTTCGTTCTGGATCTCAGTGAGAAAGGTTCTTGTGCTTCATTGCTAGGTGTGCTGATGGTAATTTCTCCCCAACACAAGGCCTTGCAGCTGGTGCTTTACCACTCAGCTAATCCCCTAACTTCCTATGATAATGTTTTATAAATATTCTGTCATGTTTAGGAAGATTTATTTCTATATTTAATTCATTGTTTTTAAAAATTGGATATTGAGGGCTGGGGATATAGCTCAGTGGTTCCGGAGCCTGTCTTGCAAGCGCAAGGGCCGGGTTCAATTCCCGGTAACCACATAACAATACTGGGCGTGGAGACTCACCCCAGCAGCAACCAGTACCACACACCACAGTGCCAGGCGTGGTGGCTCACACCTGTAATCCCAGCACTTGGGAGGCAGAGGCAGGAGGATTGCTGTGATGTGAATTGGAGGCTGAGCTCAGGGCCAGCCTGAACTACAAAAGCGAGACCCTGTCTCAAAAAAAAAAAAAAAAAAAAGAAAAAAAAGGATATTAAATTATCAAATGTTATTTTCACACCTGTGGAAATGATCCTATAACTTTTTGAACCAGTTTTGTGATAAATTAGATCAATAGACTTTTAAGAACATTGAACTGTTTTATTTTCCCCTTGGGAGGAATTAACTTGGTCAAGATACGTTTTTTCCTCCAGCTTTTGTATTACTATTATGTTTCTGAGATACTGGAGATTGTTCCCAAGGCCTTGTGCGAATTAGGCAAGTACTGTATCACAAGCTATGTCCTCATCCTTTCTAATTGCTGTCTTCTGAGTCAAGGTCTCTAACTTGCCCAACATGGCCACAAACTGTCATCCTGCTTTTGCCTCCTCAGCACCTAGGGTATTATTTTTTAATATATTATATTTACCAGTGTTTTACAATATTTAAAATTTGTGACGATTTCCTTTTTGTGCTATCTTTGTTGGGATTGGCATTAGGTATTGGTAAAGTTATGAAATGAGCTGGAAATTTCCATGCTCCAGTGATATTGAAAATGATAAAATTAAATGTTAAAATGATAGGAAACATCTGTTCTATGGGCAGGTTATAAATTATCTATACATCTTAATGGATCCAGTGTCCTTTAGAAGAATAGCTGTTTGACAAATATAATTAAATTTATATTTTGATGTTTTTGTTATAGAGGTTTATCTGTTCTTTAAATCAGTTAGTAACCATACTTTCTAGAAACTGAACCATTTCAACTAAACGTTATACCCATTGGCAAAAACATCATATTGTTCCTCCTTCCTTCTTTCTTTCTTTCCTTCTTTCCTTCCTTATTTATTTTTTGAGACAGTGTCTCACTTTGTAGTTCAGACTGGCCCTGAGCTCACCATGTAGCCCAGGGAGAGCCTCGAACTCACAGCAATCCTCCTGCCCCTGCCTCCTGAGTGCTGGGATTACAGGCATGAGCCACCAGGCCCAGCATTGTGGTGTGCAGTGCTGATTGCTGCTGGGTGTGAGTCTTCATGCCCGGCATTGTTGTATGTGGTTACTAGGGATCGAACTGGGACCTTACGCTTGCAAGGTAGATGCTGGAACCACTGAGCTAAAGCCCTAGCCTATTTCTCTTCTTTTAAGCAGTATTCTATCCAATGGCTATATTTTTCTGTTCACTTCTTTAACGTGCATTTGTTAGGCACCTACCATATTTAGTGTATTGTACAAATTTTTCTGGCTCCCACATTACACTGAGTAACACATAGAACAAATGAGATTGTTACTTCCATAGAGTTTTAACTTCAGTGCTTTGCATTTGGGAGCATTCCTCAGGAATCTTGCTCCAAGTCTATCTTACTGATAATTTTATTTATCCTCTCTACTGCTTGGATTATCCCCCTCTACTTCACGGATTAATTATTGTATTTTTGTGTTATGTTAAACACGTTTTTGGTTATGAGAATGTTCATATGTACACAAAAATAGAAAGAATAATGTAATGGACTCTCAGGTACTCATCAGATGTTTTCTGAAATGGTCAATTTAGGGCCAGTCTTGCTTCATTTTTAGCCACAAACTCCTAGTTTTCAAAGCAAGCCCAAAACATCTCATCATTTAATGTACACTTTCATATCTCTAATATATACATTCTCTTAAAAATAACAATATGATAATAACTCATAGATGTTAACAGTATTTTAAAATACTAGTTGATATAAAAGTTAACATTTGAGTTTTCTATAATTATCTCATAAGTGTTTATAGGTAAATCAGGAGAAGCTCCATGATATGTATTGATTCATAGATCTTTCACTTTATTTGTTACTTATCATGAAAAATATAAACATAGGGCCGGGGATTTAGCTCAGTGGTTTCGGCACTTGTCTTGCAAGCGCAAGGACCCGGGTTCCATCCCCAGTAACCACATAACAATACTGGGTGTGGAGACTCACCCCAGCAGCAACCAGTACCACATACCACATTGCCGGGCATGGTGGCTAACGCCTGTAATCCAGCACGTGGGAGGCAGAGGCAGGAGGATTGCTGTGATGTGAGTTTGAGGCTCAGCTCACGGCCAGCCTGAACCACAAAGCGAGACCCTGTCTCAAAAAAACCTTAAAAAAAAAAAAAAATATATATATATATATATATATATATATATATATATATGTAAAAACATAAAGGAAAATGGAAAGAATAATACAATAAAAACTTGTACTTTACCATACTCAAAATCTGTTAATATTTTAACAAATTTACTTTATCTCATACTGTCCCTATATGAACATAATGTAGATTTGTTACTGAACTATATTAAAGTAAATTGTAAGGATCTAAATACTTCAGCATAATCTAACAATACCCAGAGTGCCATTTAAATTATTAACAATTTGATAATATCGTGTAATATCGAATTCGCATTCAAGTTTCCCCAATTAACATTTTCAAAATAGTAATGGGGTCATGTGGGAAAAAAAAAAGGCAACTCAAAGAAACTTTTACTAGTCAAACAGGACATTTGGGTCATCAAGTAAAAATGATTAAACTGAAAGTGTGCTGAAAAATAGAATATTTATGTAGTTTTAATGTACTTTCCCTTTAAAAGCTTAGTAATTAGAAGGGTATAAAGAAATAACTCTAGAGAGAAAAGCTGGATAAATACTACACCAAAAAAGAGATTGTCTTTATTTTAGTTTCTTTTTCCTTGAATCAGTATTTGTGCTTACACATTAGAAATAAAACGTTTCCGGGCTGGGGAGTTAGCTCAGTGGTTCCGGCGCCTGTCTTGCAAGCGCAAGGGCCCGGGTTCAATTCCCCGGTAACCACATAACAATACTGGGTGTGGAGACTCACACCCAGCAGCAACCAGTATCACATACCACAGTGCCGGGCGTGGTGGTTCACGCCTATCATCCCAGCACTCGGGAGGCAGAGGCAGGAGGATTGTGATGTGAGTTTGAGGCTGAGCTCAGGGCCAGCCTAAACCACAAAAGCGAGACCCTGTCTCAAAAAACCTAAAAAAAAAAAAAAAAAAA
>PVIR01001760.1:0-53330 GCA_004026965.1 Petromus typicus
AAAAAAAAAAAAAAAAAATCTTACCATCATCATCATCATCACCATCATCTGTAATTGTTACTACAAAATAGACAATTGATAAAGATGAAATCTACTTAACTGATGAACTAACTATATTTGAAGATGCGAACTGTAATATTGTGAACACAGAGGCTTAAGTACATATTTTCTGGATGTTTTTACTTAACTTTCATAAACAATAGTAGGAAAAGGAGTTGTAGAAGCTACTACATGAATGTATTGTGCATATTGTAGGAATATTGTATAAATATATGTTGAACATGGATATAATGTACATTATATATGCATTGCTTATGTGGGCTTATCAAAAGACAGAGTGAATGGTTAAATTAAAAATTATTACCATAAAAGGAATGTGGCCTTAATTCCCCTCGGAGTGCGTAAACTCCTCACAGCACACTTATCCCATCCTTCTCCATGATATCATTGACTATAACATATTCTTTAAAATTTAAACATGGACTGTATTTTTGCTCAACTATGCATAAATACATATTGTATAAGCACAGTGTTTACACTGTATAGTGTACATAGTGTTCACATTTGGTATATGTGACATAGACATTGTATCAACATACAAATGTATTAACCATCTATAAAGCCTTCAATGCCTAATTAAATAGGACTTTTCCAAAAGCTTTGCTAAGAGCCATTTAACACAACATGTAGCATAACAGATGACATTGCTGTCACTATCAGTGTCTCTTCTGAGGAAACAGTATATGAAGAAGGGCAAAGACCACTGACAACTGGTGAGCAGGAGGACACTTCTTCTGTTGAAAAGACCACCTGGCCCTTCTGCACGGACCACCAGAGCCTGTGTGGGCACAAAACCCAGAGGGTGGAGATGTTGAAAGGAAGGTAACCGCTTGAACAACTGTTGTTTCAAATTGGCGCACAGAGGAGTGGGACATACAATTACAGAGAGCCAGATAGCCTTGCTTGGACAGAAGGCAGCTCAAGGACCTGGCTGCTGGAGGATTAGGTCCCAAATTTGATCTCTGAGCTTTCCTTGGAACACAGACATCTGTTTGGGGAGCAAGGTGTGCTGGTGGAAGACAGCAGAACATCACACAAGCCCTGAGGAGGTCCAGGTACTGGATGGAGTCTGGGAGGTCGCACTTTGGATAAAGTCCAGGGGGTTCTGCTTATCAAAGCTTCCCAGGGGCTTCTCTGACCCAGGGAGACAGACAAGGGGAGCCAAAGACTTTGGGGATTCAGGGGATCCCAATGTGAAGGAAAATCCCGTTTGTAAAAAGACAACACGATTCTGGCTAAAAGGGCCATGAGCTTCTCTGCTGCCTCATGCACTGTTATACTACATGCCACAAACAACTCATCTGAACTTCTCAGAAACAAGACTGACTCAGACAAGTCCATTATAGAATTGAGAGACATTTT
Organism: Petromus typicus; assembly: GCA_004026965.1. Taxonomy (NCBI): domain Eukaryota; kingdom Metazoa; phylum Chordata; class Mammalia; order Rodentia; family Petromuridae; genus Petromus; species Petromus typicus. The sequence continues at coordinate 1,423 of PVIR01001760.1, forward strand.
CCTCTTTCTTTCTCTATATCAGTGATAGAATTACTGAGAATTATTGAGTAAGAAAATGCTGGGTTCCTACATAACTAGTTTCTATTTAATCCTTTGCCAAGTTGCACAGTGAGGTCATTGAAATGAGAGAAATTTGACATTCATTTCTAATAATTGATTCATGGGCTTTATTGTCAGGAAGTGCCTGCAAGAGACTACCTTACATAAAACCCTCAATAATTTTATACACAAATGAAGTCAAACAGCTAGTGTTATCCTGGATAAATAAAAGAGTTCAAAGCAGCAAAGAGGCAGAGATTCTAAACAACATTCAGGAAAGTAAAATTAATTTTTCAAATCTTGTTCTGCTTTGATACTAGAAACACGATCATCTTCAGGAGATTTGTTTAGAAAAGGCAAATGAGATTAACAACTAATTTTTACTCAATGGGAACTACAGTTGCTGAGGGAAAGAGATTAGAAGAGCCCTCATCACTGCCCACCAGTCACATCTTCACTGAGGTTTCAGATGTGCATGGCTGTGAATGAAAAGCCACTGTGATATCCAACAGGAAGGAACAGGCCTTGTTTCACCATACATGAGGAATTCTTCGTAAAGGGTTGGTGTCCCTGTTTATTTCAGGAGATGACACCAAGGCTCCGGGTACCTTTCGTATTACACTTTAGATCTACAGCGTGACTCTAAATGTCTTGTGTTTGGAAGCTGATTGGGTAGCGGGAGTGAGTCAGGGAGCTGAATGCGCTGTTTGGAAATGGAGCACGGTGGAAATTGAGTTACTGGGAATAGGACATAGAAGTATGTGTTCTCGTTCCTGGCTCCTTTGTTCTCTATTTCCACTTTCTGGACGCTGGCTATGAGCTCAGTAACTTTCCTGTCATGCACTTTCTTTGCTTAGAGCATGTTTAAAGTACACAGTGTTTTAATTCTTTGTATAGAATTGATACATGTACATAACACATCTTAATTTCTTTGTTCATCCCCTCGTCCTTCTCTTTCTCCCCATCTCTCGGTCTTCTTTTCCTTTGAGAGAGACCTACATCCCTACTTCCTGTTATCTAATTTTTATTTTACAATTTATAACTTGCGATTCTCACATGAGAGGAACCATGTGGTATTTAAGCTTGCATATCTGATTTATTTCAGTTAACATAATTTTTCTCCAGGGCATCGATATTCCTACGAATGATGTAAGTTTCTTTTTCTTCACCGCAGAGCAATACTTCCCTGTCTGAGAATACCACATTTTCTTTGCTCATTCTTCTATCCTTAGACTTATCAGCTGATTTTAAGATTTAGCTACTAGGAAAGGAGCACAGGTGCTATAAGCACAGGTAAGCATGAATCACTGTAATACGATGTCTGTAACCCAAGAGCTACGGGAAAGGTGTTGTTATCCCAGAGCTGAAGTCATATTACAGTGCTACAGTGATAAAAACAGCACTGTCTGGGCACAAAAACAGACAGAGAATCAATCCATGGAACAGAATTAAGGATGAAGAAACAATGCCAAACATATTCAACAATTCCATTTTTGATCAAGGGACCAAGAACATATACTTGAGGAAAGATAGCCTCTTTAAAAAATTGAAGAAAAGAAGGGAAAAAACAAAGCACAGACATATGGGGAGGGGTTAAGGGGGTAAGGGGTGTGGGGAAAAACAATCAAGATATACCATGTACAGGTACAAATTCTCAATGATGAATGTGATCATAATGTATTCCTAAAAGGTATCAATAAATTAAAAAAGAAACAAAGTCAAAGAATGTGACTACCTATAATCAAGAATGTACACTTTTGTAAGGTCTAAGTCCATTTTTTTTTTTTTTTGAGACAGGGTCTCACTTTGTAGTTCAGGCTGGCCCTGACCTCACTATGTAGCCCAGGTGAGCCTTGCACTCACAGCAATCCTCATACCTCTTTCTCCTGAGTGCTGGGATTACAGATGTGAGGCCCTACACCCGACATTGTGGTATGTGGTACTGATTATTGATGGGCATGAGTCATCACACTCGGTACTGTTGTATGTGGTTACCAGGGATCGAACCTGGGCCCTTGCGCCTGCAAGGCAGGTGCTGGAACCACTGAGCTAAATCCCTGGCCCACGTCTAAGTCCTTTTTAAGAAAATCCTAGGAAAATCAGAACAGTTCATTTTGGACTATGGAGCTCACAAAGCACTAGGTATCAACTCAGATGTTACTTGGAATTACTGTGGGATGAACACATGGCTGATGGATAAGTCAGTTCTTTCTGTATCCAGGAAGGGGGTCAAATAAGCCCCCTAATCTTGAACCCAGCAAAGAAGATACCATCGGTGTTGATGTCTTATCTCTAGAGTTAATCTGCTGCTGCTTCATTTGTAGGTAAACCAGGGCTGATGATATTAAGCTATTTCAAAGCTAGCTGTCTGTGATTTCCACACCTATTCATTTTTCATTTAAGTCTGTTTAAACTTTGAGGACCTCTTCATTGCTAATTTGTTATGGCAATATTAACGAACAGTTTTGCTTTATTGCAAGAAGGATACTGTTTATTTTGAGTGAGATGAATGAGCACAGGTATGAGATTAGAAAAACAGTCTGTAAAGTGGTCTGAGGCTGCTGCGGGGTCACCTGGGAGTTTGGGAGACGGAGTGAGACACAGTGCAAATAGCTTATCCCTGTCCTGCAGTGTAGCTGTTGATCATGCAGTCGTAGGCTTGGTCCCTCCGGTCTGCAGCTAATTCTAGGGACAAATTTCATGAAATGGGATCATGCAGAAGCTCAGATCCAAATGCACTGTAAAATGCCAACGCTTAAAAAATGTTCATTTCAATTACTTTATATATTCCCATGGTTTCTTCTCCATCCAATAGTAATAGCTGCAAAAAGCAGGAATAGAGGAGGAGGGTGCTAGGTAAGCATGCTGGGCTACAGAAAAATGGCTAGGACTGAAGCCCCAGGCCTAATTTTCCCTAAAAGGCTTTCTACAGGGTTTGGTCAAAGCAAGCAACCTTTGTGAATAGTTTTAAAAGTATTCCCTGTCTCACTCTGAAGAAAAAGTGCATTTCATTTGCTTTCAATTTTTGTAGGCATTGTGAGCTCCAGTGCTCCTGAAATTAAAATTTTTAAAAATTTAAAATAAGGAAAACAACTGAGAATGAATGAAAAACTACAAACAAGCCAATAAGTGCCTTTTCCGGAATTATTATAAGCACAGATAATTTTACTTTTAAAAATAGCATTATATGTACTTTATTCTCTTTTCTTAGCATTTTTCATGGAAAGAAAATGCTGAAAAAAATAGACCTTTGACTGTCGAATTTATGTTTTTAATGAATTCAACTTTTCATGCTGAGGTTAAAAATTGAAGACTAAAGAGAAAAGTGAGCTTTGTGATTTTTTTTTTTTAGGTTTTTTGAGACAGGGTCTCGCTTTGTAGTTCAGGCTGGCCCTGAGCTCAGCCTCAAACTCATCACAACAATCCTCCTGCCTCTGCCTCCAGAGTACTGGGATTACAGGCGTGAGCTACCACGCCTGGCACTGTGCTATGTAGTACTGGTTGCTGCTGGGTGTGGGTCTCCACATCCAGTATTGTATGTGGTTATGGGGGATCAAACCCGGGTCCTTGCGCTTGCAAGGCAGGCGCCGGAACCACTGAGCTAAATCCCCGGCCTGCTTTGTGATTTTTAACATTCTTCACAATGAAGCTTTCAGATAATGAGTATATTCTCACATAGTCTCGTTCTTCCTTCTAAATATCTGGTTAGTTTGAAGGAGCTGTGTACTTATTGTAGATAAAGAAAATGTGAAGCTTGGCCTGAGGCTTTCAGATATTTTCTAGTCATTGTCAGCCATATTTAGGGACTACCTGGCCTGCATCCTCTGGCAGAACAGCAAAACTTTCATTTTTCTAGTCTGTTCTTTGCTTTTAAGAACTTATTAAACATGAAGTGTTGTCACTGTAGATAAGAGTCTGATCCCAAGACCCTGAAGGTGTGAACCGAGCCAGGTTGAGTCCCAGCTATGAACAATGGTAAAATTCAATCCCTGGTGGAATCACACCTGTGATTTACATCTTTATTGAGAATATCATGCTCTTTCAGAGTCCAGACTGCAAATAAATCTGTACTATGCCACTACTGGAAGACTATGTGTGCGATCTTCAGGAAAGTAGGCCCTTGGAATTCTGGTTGGAGTAACCACGGTCCATCATGCAGACACACTGCAGCTCTTGGAGGCCAGTTTGGGGGGTTCCACTTCCTTACAATTGACACAGAGTGAGCCTTGCCCTGCTCTGTGGTCCTGGGACCCTTGGCTAATTGGAGAGCCACCCACAACATGCTCCTGGTGTTCAGGTCCCTGAATGCACAGTTCCCTGACCAGGAATCAACCTACTGGAAACAGGTTGTCCATCTCCTCTTTGGAGCACACTGAATTTCCTCCATTATGTCCCACGGCAGCATCTTAATCATGCTTCCTTTTCTTTCCCTATGCAATGTCACATGTAACTGTCACTTAAAGGAGAAAACTTCCACTAGGATGGCTTTGAAGCTTTGCTTGTGAGACCCAGCCATTGGTTAAAATATTAAAAGGCCCGAACATCTCATTGGCTTTTTGAGAATTGCTGTGTGTGGGTCTCAGAAACAGATACTCAGACTACTGCAAGTCTAAGACTAGCTGCGTAGGCAGACTTGGGGAATCTGAGCAATGCATATTAAAAATTGGTGGTTCCCAGATTCCAGAACCTCTGCCTTTCTCACAGGAGGTGCTACTACAGGTTTGTAGGGCTGACTTGGCTAGAGTTGTCCTTACTCAGTGGAGGTGGAGTCTGCCCTTTTCTGAGACTGTGGGCAACAGTTTTGGGAAGATTGTTGGGCTGTTCTGCCCATCTCAGGTGCTAGGACAGCAGCTCAGCAAGGCTCATGAAAGTCTAAGCCTTTAGAGACCTAAAACTGCAGAATCACTGTGCCTTTGGGGCCTGGCGATCTGCTTGAGTAGGAATCAAAATATGCTGTGATGTGTAAATGAAGAGTGTCGATAAAAATATAGATAAATGGAATCCATGAAGTGCAGGTGCAGAGTTCTGTGATGTTTAGATGAGATGGCATGGCATCTCAGAGCAGGGAAGGGCGTTGTATTTACATGGGATGGGCCATGATGCATAGGTAGAGGGCCTCTGATGTAAACAGTGGGCCTGTGATGTATCAATGGGGATTACATGATCAATATTTGGGGATATCTGATGTATAGGCCCAGGTCTCATGACACATAAATGGGGGTTCTATGCTGTAAACATGGGGTTTCATGATGTTCAGATGGAGACTCCATAATGTTTACGTAGAAGGGTGCACGGAATCCCATAATTATAGATAATGTCCATAATGTGTAAAAGAGCTTTTTACAACCTACAGATGGGGCTGCACGTGCTGTAGATAAGCAGTTCCTGACTCTAAGACACGCAGGCAGAAATCCTCAGAGGACAGGATTTAGGCAGCACAGGAAGGCAAAGCAGTGTTCAATGGGGCTGGGGATTTAGCTCAGTGGTTCCGGCGTCTGTCTTGCAAGTGCAAGGACCCAGACCCAGGTTCAATTCCCCAGTAACCACATACAATACTGGGCATGGAGAATCACGCCCAGCAACAACAAGTACCACATACCAAAGTGCCAGGCGTGGTGGCTCACGCCTGTAATCCCAGCACTTGGGAGGCAGAGACAGGAGGATTGCTGTGATGTGAGTTGGAGGCTGAGCTCAGGACCAGCCTGAACTACAAAGTGAGACCGTGTCTAAAAAAAAAAAAAAAAAAAAAGCAGTGTTTAGAACCATTCTCAGAACCTTTTCTTTTCCTTCCCCCTAGTCCACATCCCAACCAAGACAGGATTTTAATTTCCTCAAATTGCCTGTGGTTCCTGGTTGTGAGTCCCAGTGTCATGGTTGGCCTCCACCTAGCTGGGGGTGCACATCTTGAGGGGTCTGAGGAGCGAGGATAATGAGCCCCATGGCATGGCGGTGGGCTGTGGTGTGACGAATGGCCCGAAACCTCCGTGCAGCTCGGTGCCCTCCATCATCCAGTCGGAGTGGTTAGCAGACTGTCAGAGAAAAATAATTTAGCAGCCGTGGCTTTAACTGATGTGCTGTATTCTGGGGTCAAATGACTATTACAAAGTAGTAGCACTGCCTGGTTTTTCCATCGTGAGAGCTCAGGGTTGACAACATGAAAGGATGCATCACACCCAGCATTCATTGACATGCTTCAATTTCACACAGCGGGGTACAGGAGAGAGAGCTGGTGGGAGGGAGAAAAAGGACATTTCCCACTAAACAGAAAAACTCTGGGCCTGGCGAAGGGCCTTGGGAGGGTGCCAGGCTCTCTGGAAATTGGTGTCAGGCTGGATAAGTGTAAAACAGCAATGGAGGAAACACCCACCAAGGCTTGAGGAAGGCTTTCCAGAGATGCAGGAACGAGGTCGTGTCACAGGTCATGAGCAGCATCTGGAGGAGCTCACCCTGGGCCCAGTGCTCCTCCTGGAAGCAGGGAACAAAGGGCCCCTGTGGACATTTGGCAAATTTAGACTACAGATAGTGGAAAAATAGAAGAGAAAGGAAGAGGGGGAAATGAAAAGAGACGGAGGGACAAAGGGAGAGAGCAAGGCCACAGAATTTCTTGTCAGGAGATGCACAGGGATGTATAAAGAAACTGTCCCTGCCTTATTTATTGAGACAGGATCTCGTTTTGTAGTTCAGACTTGCCCTGAGCTCACTATGTAGCCCAGGTGAGCCTCGAACTCACAGCAATCCTCCTGCCTCTGCTGCCTGAGTGCTGGGATTACAGGCTTGAGCCACCATGCCTGGCATTGTGGTGTGTGGTTACTGGGAATCGATCTCATGCTTGCTAGGCAGACACCAGAACCACTGACCTAAATCCCCAGCCCAGTGCCCTGTTTTTACACAGATTGTTTATACATTTAGGGTGAGTTAAAAGACCAATGGAGATTGTGGCCTAAAGGGCTCCCATCTGCTCCCCAAGTGATCATTGGATGGTCACGAGATGCTGAAATTAAGTGAATGAATGGAAAGAAGAAATAGCAGGAGAAGCAGGCACCCCTCCCTTACACGTCCTTTTCTATTTTATCCTCTCTCTTCACTTGTCTCAACTTGGTGAGAAGCGGAAAGTCTGCTGTGCCGTTGGTTTACACCACTGACTTCCTGCTTACGATCACACAGCTACCCATTGGATTAATGTGCACACGAAGGTGCTGCGCAGTATGATTTGAGGTGAAGGCTTCCTGGGTGCACTCTGTGCCCCAAGTCACCCCCGAGCAGGATCTGAGGTTGACTTAACAGGTTATGATCTCCCAAGACAAAATAATGGATTCTACTCTAGGTGCAGTGATGTAACGACAGCAGAGATCACAGCAATAGCTTACAATTACGAAGTACTTAGGATGAATCCCGCACTGGGCTAAATGCTTTTTAACTATGTAAAGTGTTTCTTGCCTTGATTGATGCCCAGAATGAATAAAAATAATTTTCCGTATCTACAACATTAGCAGTGCCCACAAATAATTCTCAAAATGATAAGAGAAAAGACAATTTACATAAATAAGCAATTACAAGACTTGTCAGAGTAGGGCAATTTTAAAATGGTCTGAGAATAGTTCCACAGGCAGCACTAAAAATACTTCTGCAAGGAGGGAAGGTAAACTTATGTTAAGGAGTGGATCTGCAGTGCTGGACGCTGTAGGCCTGAGGGCTGACCCTGTTTCCCTAGCCAAGGGAGACCCTGCACTGGCCCCAGATCCCATTCCAGTCTCCTCCGCTGTCCAGCATGCGTTTCTCCCTTTGCCCCTGGGCTGTGCTTCGGTCCTGCTCATGGAGCCTCTACCTTGGCCTCATCCGGGAAGCAGCGACCTCCAGCGGGAGAGTATCTGCCCCGGGAAGCTCAGCCCAAACCCCTGCTCAACACTTATTTCTCCTCCCACTTTTTTCTTCCACCTGCCATTCTGGGAGGGCCTGCAAATGAAATCTTCCCTTCTGCAGGTCACACCACTCAGTGGAGACAGCAGGGTCCCCCAGCCATCTGGTGGCCACTTGCTCTCTGGCTACGGGTTTCCCTGGGAGTTGGTGCTGTCACTGTAAGAACCGCTTTGCGTCATGAGCTCTCCCATTATGCCCGCCAAGCTGAAGCGTGGCTTTCTCCTTCCTTTCTTTACATTCACACTTGCTCTTGCCACAGCCTGGAAATCGCTCTAGGATTAGGACAAGGGCTCTTCCCAGAATAGCCAGTGCTGGGCCTCGACTCTTCACTGGTGCTGGTGCACAAGCACCCACTGCTCACCGCCATCCCAGCACCCCGTGCCTGGCAGGCAGCTACCTGAGATGCCTCACCTGTGGCAAGAGGTTACTTTTACTCCTGCTGGGCGTGTGGCCGGGAAGCCTGATGTCGAAGAGGGCCTGCAACGCGGCCTGGGCCGCCTGGCCCTTGGCCAGCTTCTTGCTGCGTCCTGAGCCTTCGAACGTCCTCCCGTCCACGCACACGGCCATGACAAAGCTCTTGGAGCGGGGTTTCTCTGCCGTTTCTGAGAGGCACACGTATCGCAAGCCGGAGCGCAGCTCGTTCAGCACGACCACGGGGTTCCTCTCTCCAGGGACTGGGGGAGCAGGCCAGGGCCGGTCCGCCCGGGCTGGGCCCATGAGGTCCAGGGTGTGGTAGAGCAGCCGGCTTTTCCTGTAGGCGGTGGACAGCAGCTCGGGGTCCATGGGCCGGCGAGCCGGGAAGCCCTCACTGGGTGCGGAGGGCTCGAACTCCTTGAAGAGCGTGTCTGGGAAGTCGGCCTGATCTGAAGTGAAGTCCGTGCATGGGCTGGTGCCGCTGCCCATGGCCAGGTGGGCCTGGCAGGCGTTGGGGAACTGCACAAAGGACTTCAGTGCCAGCTCCGCTGCACGCATCTTGGCTTTCTTTTTGGTGGGCCCTGTGCCCTCAAACGTGAGTCCGTTCACTTCCACGGCCACAGCGAAGACCGGGGCGTGTACTGGGCCGGTCTGCGACACCATCCGGTACTGTAGGCCTGGCTTCAGCTCGTGCAGCTGAACGAGTGCATTCTTGGGTGTCATTGACCAGGACAGCTTCTTCCAGATGAGCTGGAGTTTGCAGAAGTGGCTCCCGTTCCCTTCCTCCAGTGGCCTTTTCCTTTTGATGCTGGGCGCGCTGCCTCTGGTACGGTCTCCGGGTGGCAAGGGCCTGCTTCCCAAGTTGCTCACATTGCGGTTCTCCTTCACTTCTGCGCTGCTGGTGCCTGGAGGGGAGAACAAATTAGCTGTAACAGGGTAGTGGCAGATACGAGTGTCAATGATCATTCCGCAAAGTTCTGAATGGATGCATTGGAAGCCTTTGCCACCTGCCAGGCCTTGATAAATGCTCTAATGGCCTGAGCCAGATCCAGGGGAGGAGTACCTGCGCAGACACGGGAGGACAGACCTGTGCCGCAGGCAAGTCTCAGGTCTTAGAGGGCCAGCCAAGGAGGAGGGTGGCAGCAAGGAGTACATCTTGCAGTGGCCTCTTTGTTGCTCAGTGTGAGCTATGGCGTCATCACCGTGAGCTCCTCTCCCTCTTCTCTGCCAGTGTTGTCCTCCAAACCAGACAAATTACCCACCTCATGTATGGGTTTTGGGCAAGCACAAAGGTCACAAAGGCCTTTCCTGCAGTAAGGGGCCCTTCCTTTCCCTCCTGCAGCCAGAGATTCCAGGCCCCAAGATACTTAAGCCCTGAGGGGAGGGGGCTTCCCCAGGTGCCATGCTTTTTTGTACACAGCCTCAGAGGTTCTCAGATTCCTGCTTCCTGCTTCACATCCCAAGGTGAGAAGGCCTGTGTCCCTTGAGACAACCAGAAAGGGACTGCTAGACTCAGACCACCCAAAGGGAGGGAAGCAGCCTTCCCCTGCACACCTGGGAGCTCCCTGGGTGCACCTGTTTACAGGTTAGCATGAGAGAGGTGACAGTTGAGCCTGGGGCCACATGGCTCTGAGTCCGAGTTACTACACAGCCCTCTGCTGAAAGTGTCTCCAGCCCCATCGTAAATTAAACAGCCTCTTGGGATCCAGGAACCACCATGAGTGTGGGGATGTGGTCTTTCTGCTTCTAGTGAAATGTGGTTGTCTGAATCACCCAGAGCTGCTAGCAGTTAGCACATGGGCTGAGTCTTTCATTCTTTAGAGGATGTATTGGAATTGCAAGGAGAAGGCCCACGTGTGGCTGCAGCAGTGCAGGGGCTGAATGATCCATCAGGTCCATTGAGGCAACACAGGGCTGTGTCTCCTCCTGGACTGCAGAAACCCATCTGCTGTCTGGGTTTTTGGCCCTGAGGTTTTTGTACCATGTCTAGAAGGGCAAATATATAACATAGACTAATATGTAAAATGTTTTTAAGGATACACTGGTATTGATTGGCAGGAATGGACACAAGTGCAGCTTCCTGGGAAGAGTTGTGGAGCATTCACTGAGAGTCAGGAAATGCATACTCTACTCATTAATTCTGCCCCTGTGGCCACAGCCTACAGAAACTTTCCTACAAAGAGACAGAGATAAACAAAGAAGTGCATTGCAACAGGTTTTGTGAAATTGGAATTTTAGAAAATTCTAGGCTCCCACAGGTAGAGGAATTGTAAGTAAATTTTAGTATAATCAATATAATGGTGTATAACAACAATTGTATCAGTAGACTGTATCTATGTACTTTGACATAGATTAATCTCAGAAAACCCACATTAAATGACAACACTTGTCAAATAACCCATAGAATGGAATTCTTTAGCATAAACCAAAAAGACATGCACTATATATTCCTCACGTAACCATACCTATAAGGTACAGCTGTAGAAGCAGATGTGGTACAGACATAACCTTTTCTGAGTGCCAGACGGTGACTTTGTACCTGAGATGTGTTATTTCTTTTGTTAAAAAATGTTCTTAATAAATTGAGCAAAATCATAATTTGCTAGATGTGATGGATGAATTTAAAGATGATTTAATTTTTATGTACAGGCTATCTCACACCACTGCTTCAGGAAATCTCAGTTGTGGATTTCCACATGGGCTATGGAGTCCCTGTATTGCCCTTGGCCGGGGCACATGTCTTTGTGATGCTAAGGTCTCATGTATACAATAAAATACTTGAGAATTCTAGTAGGGAACAGTATAATTGTCTTTAATTTAGCCCTACCAGATTCTACATCTTCTCCCCAGAATCTGGCCTTTGCTGTTGATCTCTCAAATCAGCCCCCGAAGTGTGTGTGGGTGTTTTTAGTTATCATTTTACAGAAGGAAAAACTGAGGCTCATAGAGGTGAAGTCGCTGTTTTACAGAGGTTACATCTTTTTTAATTTTCATTTTTTTGACACAGGATCTTGTTTTGTAGTTCAGGCTGACCCTGAGCTCAGCCTTGAACTCATAGCAATCTTCTTGCCTCTGCCTCCCGAGTGCTGGGATTATGGACATGAGCCACCACACCTGGAATTATGGTATGTGGTACTGATTGATAATGGGTGTGAGCCACCACACTCGGCATTGTGGTATGTGGTTCCTGGGACCTTGCGCTTGCAAGGCAGATGCCAGAACCACTGAGCTAAATCCCCAACCTGAGGTTATGTCATTTAATTGGCAAGATGTGATTCAGCCTCAGGACTCCAGTTCCCCTCATCATCTGTGCTGTTGGTGTAAGATGGTTTTATGGTCGGTGAATTCCATAATTTCCTTTGATATTGCTTAGAAATGCTACTTTCTGGCCTTTCTGGAGATGATGTAGTCACATCTCTCTTGTGCGTGATGGGTCTATGAGCTCCAGTGGCCAGGGAGGACCACACACAGTTTTCTCTCTCTTTTTAAAAGGCCTGTTCTCAGGGACTGGGAGGTCTCAGCTCTTTGAGGCTCTGAGGTAGGTTGTTGAATGAGTTTTCCTGATTAAACAAGTGGAAATGTGGGGGTGATTTTTATTGCTAACCCGGAACTGACAAGCAGACTTTGAGTACCTGGCTGACTGTTAACACATGGATTCTCTTCCCTCATGCAGCCTGGAAATTACACAGGGTGAGACCTGCCTGGCTCCATGCCCCTTGGTTTATGACATTGCTGTTGGAGAAAAATAAAGAAAAAAAATACACTTTCACAGCACAAAGGATGCCTTTGAAAGTCAGATGCCTTCAAGAAATATCCTGACATCTGAGAATATGCTTTTTGGGTTCCTCTTTCTGGGGGTTAACCCATCGGTCATGCAGCCACAACTATCATTGTGTCTCTGTGAAGACAGAGACTTCAGGCTTCGCAGAGACAGCCTTTGCTGGACTGTTCCATTGAGAGACTTTGCTTCGAAAATGATCTCAACTTTTCCCTTGCTAATAGACTTCTAAATTGTGAAGTGGCTCCATTACTACTGTCTCTATCAACTTGCTTCCAAACGTCATTAGGTGTAGGAAGGTGGTTTTATTACAAAATATAAATCTGTGCACTTCCTAAAAGATAGGTGCATACAGTTCATTTATAATCTATTCCGGCAAAATAATCACCTACTAATGGCAAGAATCTCAATTGTTGGCGCGAGTCATGATGTACTTCAGGTGCACGTACAACATCATGCCCTGCCATCAAAGCTATATCAAGCCAAGGGGGAGTAGATCAGATAAGCCATGTTGTTCTCTAAAGTTAATATAAAAATAGAAAAAGAACAAACAACACAATTCCCGAACTCCCACATCAGATTTCCTGGAAATTTGTTTGGAGTGCTCTAATTCTTCATTGATTTCTTACAGAGTGGGGATTGAGTGGGGCGGTCAGTGTGATTTCAGTGGCCAGCACATCAGACAACCTCTGCCGGATCTAAGAGAAATCAAGTTCACAAAAGGATGCTCTTCCTTCTCTTTTTCAAAATTCCTTTTCTCCTCTTCCCTTCCCTCCTCTCCATCTTCCAGGACTATTATATTTATGGTTTTTATGAGAGAAACTGATTAGCAGAAGTGGTGTGAGTTGCTTTCATACTAACTAGTAACTGCTCAGAAGCACAGGCTTTGAGCTGTATCCTAGACACAAGTAGGATCACCCAGATGGTGTTATCCACTGTCTGAAGAGGTTTACCTCCTTTTTTCTGGGTTACTCAGTCTGCTTTGTTGGCCCACATGACCCCCCAGACTCTGTGGAGGATGCAGAAATCAGCTATGGCTTGAGCTGTGGTCTTTGTCCCAGAAGCCTCAGGACTCAGGGAGGTGCAGTGGCCTCTCCATGGCCTATGAACTCAAACAGGTGAAAGATCAATTGATCCCTCTGTTCTTTATGCTCAGTGTCCTTGGGCAGGCCACTCTATCTGTCCAAACTGCACTTTTTAGAACAGAAAATGGAGATTTTAATAGTGTTTGCCTTATGGGGTAATTGAGGGTGAAATAAGTTAGTACATAGAATGGGCTCAGCAAAAGGGTGACCACAGGGGAATAGCTAATACATTTATAGTCAATAACAGGAAGATAGTGCAGGCCGATGATTTGCACTTGTGTCTCTTTGCCTAGGTCAAGTTTCTCTCCCTGTCTGTTTTATTTGCTAGAGTTCTTGATCAGTTTCCCCAGAAATTCCACAATGCCCAGGTATGAACGATTCTCTCATCCTCTGTCGTCAGGGGTCAGAGAACATGGTCTACCACCTGGAACATTTGATGTATCCTCTGATGTGGGCAAGACCAACACCAGCTTCTCTGCACAGAGAACAACACTCATGCATTGGCTCTCCCTTTCATTGGTAAGACCAACACTTCTTGCCCTCACACTTCAAAGAACTTGTCAACTACCAGTGCATAAGAAGAAAACAACACACCTTTCTTTTCTGAGCCACTTGGGTGCAGGGGAGGAGGACGGACACTGGCAGTGCCCTTATTGTGGCCTAGGTGGGGGTTGGGGAAGAGGTGACCTCTCTGCTCTAATGGCATCTAGGGCCTGGGACTGGCAAAGCTGATGTCCACATGCCAGGCTCCTGCCCATGTTTTGCTACAGCAATTTTCTGAGATCCCTTCACAGGCTTCCAGCTCTGATTTTACACATTAACATTTTCATCTTCCACATGAAGGCATTAAATATGTTATACTCCCCTCCTCTGACCCAGGAAATTATGCTCATTTTTTTCTCCATTTAGCTAATAGGTTTCACACACCCAATTGTCATATATAATAATCCACAGATAAAAAGTCAGGAGACCGAGAAAACTCTGACTTCTAAATATAGGCTTGGAGAGCTCCTTGTCGGTGTATATTCTTGGGAGAGTCACTGCACGCTGGAATCCAAAAGCAGGTGGTTGTGTCCACTGCAGAGGACACACATTACTCATGCCCAGCCCGGGCCTTTGCTTCTTGCCCTCAGGGTCTCTGCACATGCAAGGCCACATTTGGACTGTGCTTTGACCCTGGGGGCCCCGCCTGCTCCTGTCCTTTCAGTACTATGCAATTGCTCCCTCTGTGTATGACACAAATCTTTACTTCTTTCTACTGAGGTCATCACTATGTATTTACATTGGCAGAGAGAGTAGATTTTAGGTGCTTTTTATACATACATACACACACTCGCATACCCAGAGACCACTGTGGATAATGATGAATATATTATTTTGTTTGGCTTTAATAACTATTTCACTATGTATATGTGTACCAAAACATGTTGTAGACCTTAAATACATGCAACTAAGAAGATACTATGAAAAAGCAAACACCACTTGGCTACATGCTAGCCTGACAGGTAAAGGTTTACCTTACTTCTGCCAGACAGATCCAGCCCTTTGAGTGCTGCTGAGTGGCTCCCCGAGGCTGATCCTCCACCAAGTCTTGGACAGGGAGGACTGAGCTTTGCTTTGGCTGGCCCTTTCCACTTTCAGACCCACCAGCCCCCGAGGCTCCACCTTCTCTCATGAAGTGGTCTCTGAATCTCACGGCACAGATTGGTGAGCTGGCTTGTTTATCTCTGGAACAGAGTGGTGAGTTCTGCCCTGTGTGTTGGCCTGGAGACCTTGGTCACTGTGGGAGCTGCACCACTGGCATCTGCAGCGTAGTTACAACTGGAGCCTACTCTACTGGCTTGATGTGATCCTCTGTGGTGCATGGAAAGGCTCAGCATGGCTTAGCAGTTGGAGCAGGCACTCCAAATGTGCATGTTGTCACCAGGGTAATGGTTAATCACCACCACCGAGACTCAGCCAGCCACCACTGTCTGTGGAGGGTGGGAAGGAGGAGTGTGGTGGCCTGAGCTCAGGGTTCTCCCAGGGCTTCTGGGATCTCAGGATGTGAGGGATCTGTGTAAGAACAGTGATTTGGTTCTGCAAGTACATCTGTTGTACACTTGGAACAATGCAGATGGACAGTTCATAATAGGATATAAGATTTAGTGAATCCAGAATTCTACCCTGGAGCAGATTCTCTCATTATTCCTGCCAATCCCACTTGTGGATTCATACTATGTTACAACTGGAAGCAGCCCTGCAAGACACTGGCTTCCTTTCTAGGGGGTGGACCAGGGAGTCACATGTCATTTGGCTAACACTAAGATTTATTAAAGGGCTATCCTCCCCGCTAAAGGTTTACCATTTATCTCTATTTCTCCCTCTCTCCGCATCCCTGGCTCTGTCTGTCTGTCTGCCATCTGTTGAAAGACAAACAAGTCTCTCTCTGTCTCTTTCTGTCTCTCTCTCTGTATGGATGTATCTGTGTGCATCAGCTTTTCAGGAGAAAGCTTGGGAGGCAAGAAGGGGAGCAGAATGCTCTAGTCACCCCCACTGACCTGTCCTGTCCCGCTTGGCCTTATAGCACATTGATTTTCCCAGAGAAAATTCCCAATTGGGAATTGACACCTCTTTCCCACAGTAGCCCGTTTCCAGTGGGACTAGGTGGGTGGCATCCCCAGGGCCCACAGTCCTGGGCAGTGGCCCTTCTGCTTAAGTCATCTTGAAAGGAGACACCCATGAGCTGTGATGTTTATAAAATCTCTTCTGAGAATGGCATGTTTCTGTTCATTGTGGAAACTAGGAAAAAAGCTAGCAGATAACTTCCAACTGCATTAGATAAATACCGGCAGCAGCAGTAAGGGATGGGATAATCCAGAGCAATCCAAAGATTGTGAGGCACTGAAAGAAAATGTCTGAGTGAAGGAGGTGTCTATATTGGAAATGTGAAATGAAATCACTTCCGTTCTACTGGTCTCCCACATGCACCGGTCCCCTGAGCCTCATAAGTAAATTATCTCATTTGACCAAAGTGTCAGCAAACGTAATGCTAAGTATAAAGGTCTAGTGTGTAAAAGAATTGCATTTTAGGTAGAAAGAGCGATGCTTTATATTGTCATAATTGTGGCTAAACTTTTTTATTTTCTAAGTAAAATATATTCTTTGGGACTTATTAAGTTTGACGATCTGGGCTCCTATCAGTCAGAAGTGGAGGTACCAGGTGAGGTTGGGAACTTTGGATGGGGTCTCAGCTGTCATCCAGCTGATGCATGCACAGAAGCATGTCCACTTTCCCCTGCTACCTCGTCTGTGGGCTGGCATCCCCTGCCTGGCCATTATGCACACCCGGCTTCCACTCCTCCTGGGTTGGCATCATCGGGATCACATGCATCACTAGTAATGACACTGCTATGTCTGTGGGTCAGGAGGGCTCCAGAGAACCAACCATCCAATGCGCCATGCTACATTTGAAGAGATAATATTGTTTCTGGTGAAGGTTATTCTGCTGCCAAATGACCCCAGTCTTCAAAAAAGAGCAACGCTTCCTCTGTAAGGCTGCATCTAGTGGCGGGAGCGTGGCAGGGCCTGGATCATCCATCAGAAGGAGAAAGGGTATCTGGTGCACAGAGGGACAGAAGGAAACTCTTTTGCTGTGGTGCAGATCAGGAGCCTCTGGGCTGGGGTTTCTGGAGGAAGCACCATTCTGGAAGTTGCTGGTAGGACAGTGCCTGTCACATGTGATCCCATGAGGGTGGGCTGTGTGTGTACAGGATTTAGGAACAAGCAGAAACGACAGGCTAGAGCCTCTAAGCACAGGTGTAAGCTTTGCAACCTAAAACCCCACTTGGGCAGGGGCTGGCAGAGGGGGTGGAGCCAAGGGTGGATGGACTCCTCACTTTTCCATGCTGGAAGAGGAAACTTTCAGAGTTAAAGGCTGAATACAGGTGAGTCTTAACATCATGGTGGATGTGCGTCTCTCAGCCTGAGCACACTCTCCTGACAGCTGCCTTCTGGGTGGGAGCACTTTGACACCATCTTCGCTCAGGTGGAATAAGTGTGAGTGTGTGGTGTGTGGGTATCTCAGTCACCTATTTCTGACACTAGCTCAGGGCCTCTGAACAGGGCTGCAGAGGAAAGCAGTGATGTGTACCAGGGAAGAGTTAGGCAGCCATAGAGAGGCCTGGGCAGTTCCCACATGGTGGGGCCCAAGAGCTGGATGTGCACTGTCTCCATGTCAGTGCAGCGCAGAAGCCCTTCTCCAAGGCACTCAGATATGTGGAGTGTCAGACTGCAGTGCAGGCAGTGTGCTGTGTCTCTCCCTGCTCTTGCTCCTACACATATACATGTGCATGTGCACACACACACTTTACATGCACAGATACCACACACACACCACCTATGTACCACACACATATGCACAGATGCACACACTATACATGTCCAAACAACACACACATGCACAGATCCCACACGCTGTACTCACATACACATCACATGAACATGCACAAATATGCTTACCACACAAAGCATACATTTACCACAGACATCAAGTTTGATGATCTGGGCTCCCACATACTAAATACACTTATTACATATAGACATCCCCCACATACCTAAATATACTTATGATATATACCAGATACTCATGCATGTGCAAATACATACTATATACCTACACATATGCAGATAGCACACATTTACATATATTACATAAATATGTAAACATACATTGAACGCATACCATAGATGTACACACATCACGTTCTTATTACACATACACATCCAACTTATATCACACAAACACACATACACACACACACATACACACACAAACGACTCTTCTCTCACTTTCCTGTGGCATTTGGTGGCACACTGGTCAGATTTCATTAGCAATATTTGGTGGGAACTGCCCAGCAGGCCCCAATTAGTTTGGAGGTTTGTCTCTGAATAATCTATGAAAATTGAGTTTTGTAACTAAATTAATGGTATCTGTTGAAAGGGGTAAAATTAATCTATTGATGGAAAATGAAGTTTCTCAAACATTGCAAAGCATTTTAACATGTAATAAACAATTAAAAGTTATTTTCATCTGCAAGTTTCTACCCATTAATCAGTTAACTGAGTAAGGGAAATAGCTTTAATTACGTACATATTTTAGCCAACTTTGATGGCACTTTTCCTGTTCTAGGTCCTGGCCTTTCCTCACTCCTGAGTTAGGCTATTGACTCTCCCTGCCTTATAAATAAGGCCAGGAGTTCTGAGAGGTGAGTTTGTGATGAAGCTTAGGTGGTCAGTAGATCCAGAGATAAGTGAGTGCACAGAGAAACTTGATCCCACACCACAGTTCTGATGAACTGCGCTGGGCCATACAGTGCCAGAAGGTCTTTCAAGGGGCATAACACTCTCAACACTCTGAGGTCGGAGCAATAACTCTTCGTAAGTGTGGACAGTGTCTTTCTCACGGTCTTGAACCTCTGTTTGCTATAGAAAAGTAGCTAGTACATTTTTGGTAAGTGAAAAAAAAAATACTTTGTTTTATTCCTTCTGAACTTCCTGGGCCTTTCTAACACATACACTTGGTATATGCTTACTCTCTCTCTGTGTCCTCAAAGTTTCTGAAGTAACTATCAATAACTTGACTGACCCAGGAAGTTTTCTAATTTCAAGCACGAGACAAACATATGTCAAGGTTTTGTTTCAGCCCATGGCCTTGCCAAGGAAAGAGCCCTGAGGAGGGTCAGGAGCCCTGGTCTTGGACTGAGAATTTATCTCAGTGGTAAAGCAGTTGCCTCGGGTTTCATTCTAGCATTGACAAAGATTAACCAACTGTCCAATCAGCCAACCCAAACCACTGTCTGGCCCCAGTAAACTCCTTCTCTAGGCCACTCCGACTCCTTCCTCTAGAAAATGAAGGGATCCAAGCAAAGGATCACAAGTATTTGCTTGAGTTCTGACTTTTGATGACTCTATAACTTGGCTTTGGTAGAGCAATCCAGGGAACTAACCTCAGTTTCCAGCAGTATTTGTAATCTTATTGCCTGGAGAAGTATTGAGCATGTTGATGTTCTGTGACTCTTGAAAGCTGATATCAAGATGAACAACATTGCTGTAGAAATCCAGACACTTTAGTTTTGGTCCATCCAACAACATCAGTCATGTTACCAACTCTCAGAAAATACCTCCCCACCCCATGACAACAAGCATGTTCTTAGCTCATTCTAGTTGAAAAAAGGGGCCCATCTACTAGGCAGTATTGAAATGAAAGTGTTGTTCATGTGGTTTGGAATGTTTTTTCCCCTCTTAAATACTTGGCAGTATGCCTTGAGTAAAAGGAGATTATAAGGCAGGACAAATACCCTAGGATATTCTCGTAGTCTCTGTCTCTGTCTCTCTCTCTCCTCTCTCATGAGTCCACCATCAGTATCATCTCTGAGTTCTGTTTATTGCTCTAAATAGAAATGATCACTCAGATCCCTTCCTTAGATCAGCTTCACTTACAATTGTGCATCTTGAAGCTATCCCTCCGATTTCTCTCCAGCTTCCCATGCCAGAAATATTCATAAATGGGTAGTTCCAGTCTAGCTCTTTTCCTATTAAACAATTGTAGGAACTATGTTCTAAGACTCTATAATCATTTTTCTTTTTTTCCTTTATGTTTTTGTTTTAAGAGGAAAAATCAAGGAAAGAGAGGAGTGCATGTGTGAAACATTGGGCTTATTCTCTATGCTCCCTGGCCAGGAATGGACATTAGGAATGACTGCTCAAGGTGAGGATGGATGGAATTTCAGGTGAGGATGAAATCCAGGTGGGGGTGGAGTATGGGACTGGAACCCAGGGGAGGGTGGGGTCTTGGGCAGATATCAGGTGAAGGTGAAGGTGAGATTCCAGCTGAGGATGGACCTGCAGCTTAAGCATTTTAGATGAAGCTGGGGCTTCAGCTGAGGATAGGATGGCTGTGGTGAGGGTGGATTCTGAGTAAAGGTGGGATTCTAGGTGGGATGGGACTCTGAACTTGGTGTCGCGTGGAGTAGAGAAGTGCAAGACAGGGGTGGGCTCTGGGCACAGAGGAGATTTCAGATGACAATGGTGCCTGGGTAAGAATGGGGTGCCAGGTGAAAAAGGACTGCATAGGAGGAGGGCTGCAGAGCCCGAAGGATTTCCTTGAAGCTCTTGCTTCAGGGAAGAACGTACAGGCCCGGACCATGGCTCCGAGCGCCTCAGCCTCTGGAGACAGTGGCAGACCCTCCCACACCCTCTGAGGAGCTCTCCACACTCTGGGGGAAGGGAGCTGCTTACTGAGATTGTCTTCGTCCTCTGTGTTTGCCGTGCCCGGACTTAGGTACTTGAAGGGAGCGAGGAAGGTTGACAGGATGCTGACTTTGTCTGGAAAGAAAAGAACAGGAAATGCACTTTTGACATCGAGTTTCAGCACAACTCAATGCTCTCGTATGTTCTTATTACGGAGGGGTTGGACAAGGGAGGTGGAAAGGTCATTTTGCTTTTAGACTTTTCATTCTGGCTCAGTCTTTTATTGAATTTATGGCAGAATTTTATCAAATTCCTCTCCATTTAATCTTAAACTTTATGATTTCCATCTTTCTTCTGGGAGATTTGGCGTCTTTCCTGCTCTTGTTCCATGCCCTGCTCCCAAGTCTGAGTAACTGTCTTTAGGGTAGCAGCTGTGCATCTGCTGAC
The DNA here is from genome assembly GCA_004026965.1 of Petromus typicus. Taxonomy (NCBI): domain Eukaryota; kingdom Metazoa; phylum Chordata; class Mammalia; order Rodentia; family Petromuridae; genus Petromus; species Petromus typicus. The sequence goes on from PVIR01001760.1 coordinate 22,333, forward strand.
CAGGTGGGTGGGCTAGAACCCCATATCAATGTCATGCCATGGAGCTGACACAAGTAAAATAATCCCCTAATTATAGGAACATTGTGAAAATAAAGCCAAAACTTTTGTCCTCATTGGTGGAGAACTTACTTTAAGGGATTGAAATGCATGAGAGGGAAAAAAAGGGGCTTATTACATGGTAGCTGTGTTGATTAGAAGTGCTTGGGCAGAAATATAAGAGAAGAGAGAAGGGAGGAAGGCCAGCATAGGACAGAGGGCCCGAACTTCTTCCTGGAAGTGGACAGGGGTAACTGACTCTGTGGGCAGGTACCAAGGACTGTCCTTAATCCATATCCCTGGCCCCAGGGAAGCAAAGGTGAGGCTGGCACAGTGTTCCGGGCACTGGTCACTGAGCACAGCAGAGCTGGGAAAGTGGACCCAACTGAGAGATGGCACTTGTGACCAATACAATATTTTCCCCTGTGGCCTTAGTGATCTTTCCCTAAACACATAGATAGGAATGGTTGGGAGGGGGGAGAAAAAGACTAAGGAAGCAAGCCAAATTTAAAGTTCCTTGTGTTAGAGACTTTTGTGATTCTATCAAATGGCACAAGCTGGGAGTCTTTGTCCACTTGGAACTTATTTTCCAAAGAGAGTACATGCCTGAGGCACTGAGCATGGAGCTCCTGTGTTCCAGGACTCCCCCTGCACCCTGAGTCCTCTCACATCTGCATGACTCCCCGTGTTGCAGTACGAGTCTTTGGCACATTTACTAACAGACTGTAGACACTACTTATCCAGAGTGGTACTGACTTATAATAAAATCAGTGCTTATGTTCTGTTTTGTGCTGGGGATTGGTCCTGGGGGCTTTCCATTGAGTTATATCTCCAGCCTTTTTCTTTTGCTTTACTTTGAGGCAGGGTTTTTCTAAGTAGCTAAGTTGCCCAGGCTGAGCTCAAATTTGTGATTCTCCTGCCTCAACCTCCGGGAATTTGGGGTCGCGGCTGCGTGCCACCACATCTGGCCCCTATTGTTTAAATGGCTGAGGGCATTGACCTTTAGAAGATTATCTGCTTTGTACTGTTTCTACTTTGGCACTGCATACCTTGTCCTAAGTGTGATTTCTCATACAAATGCTTGCTAGTGGTTTTGAGTGCCCTTGGCCTTCATGCAGCGAGACCCAGCCTGGAGTTGCTCTTTTTCTTCGAGGCTGAGACTGTTTTCTCTTTAGCCAAGCTTTCCAGAGGTCAGTGGAGTTCACATTGAAATTCATTCAGGAGCCTGTTAACAGCTGTTGTTTCCAGTAGGGACAGGCAGCAATATAATGTTCGCACAAAGAGAACAATAAATAACTCAAATATAAAATGCCTGCTCCTTCTTCATTTTACCAAACAAGAGGAATAAACCCAGGGAAGGATTTGCTCTCTCTGAACTCTCCCAGCCCTAGCTAATTTACTACAAGAGAATGAAATATCTTGCTTGTGTTATAATTTCATTAGGGGAGTCCAATAATGTTACACAAAGAGTGTGAAGCTCAAATGATTTAGTCTGGAAGATCTCAAAATGAAATTACAATTTTTTAATAAAGCAAAGCTACCAGCCAGACATCCACAAAACACCCTAAATTCTTTCAGAGCTCACCTTAGTACCACTGTGAAATATTTAAAGATTGTTTTAGAATCATCCAAGTTCTCATTCTCTAATGTTACTAGATTTGTCCAATAAAAACAGAAGGCATCCAGTTAAAATTGAGTTTTAGATAAACAAGAGATTGTTCTTCATACATACATACATTCTCAATATTGTATGTGATCCATAAACCAATTCAGTTCATTGTTTATTTGAAATTCATACTTAAGGCAAAAGCCTTGAAACAGATATTTCTTATGATGGGTATACTAATGGATAATAAGCATATAATATCATGCATATAACTGGTCATCTAGTGCTATGCTAATTCATACCCATTAGGATAGCTATTGTAAACAAACAGAAAATAATGCATGGGTGAGGGTATGGATAAAGTAGAACCCTTGTGCACTGTTGGTGTGAATGAAAATGATGCAGCTGCTACAAAACTTCTAGCTGGCTATGTAGGTCTATATCCAAAAGAAGTGAAGCTTAACAAGATATTTCTCTATCCATATTCATAGCAATGTTAGTCACATTAGCCTAGAGGTGAAAACAATTCAGGTGGCCCTCAGAAAATGGTGAAAAGAGAAAATGAGACTTCCCCCCCACATTGGGATACTATTCATCCCTTAAATAGAAGGAAATCCTGCCATCTATAATAATACAGTTGAAATTGAAGGACCTCGTATGAAGAAAAATATGTCAGAGAAAGACAAATACAGTATGATCTCATGTGTGTAAAGTCTAAGAAAGTCTGATTCTAGATGCTAAGAGAAGAACAGTGGTTTCCAGGAGCTGAAGAAGTGGAGGCCTAGGGAAGATACTGGTCAGAAAGTACAAATTTTCAGTCATAAGATGAAGTTCTGGGGACCTAATACATAGCGTGGTGACTAGAGTTAGTGGTAATATATTATACATTTAAAACTTGATGAAAAGAGATTTTTTTGTCCTCATTGTACACACACACACACACACACACACACACACACACACACACACACACACAATGTTGATTATAAGTAGTAATGAATGTGTTAATTAGTAGTATTGTGATAATTGTAGAACATACACATATATGAAATTATCACATTATGCATTTTAATATAGGCATTTTTGTTTGTGAGTAAATTATTTTTAAAATAAGTAATCACAGAGGCCAAAAGATCAAATTTAACTGGTTCTTTTGTATTTTATCTGGCAGTTCAGTCTGTGGTTCATATTCACTTACTCAGTATGCTCTGTCAACTTCTCTGTTGTCTAGTACAGTGGACTTGGGGTTTTTTGAGACAGCTCAAACAAACAAAATCACTATTGGAGAAAGGGACTAAGAGGAAGGAGGCGGGTAGGAGGTAAGAGGGAGGGTGGATATGATCAAAGCATATTGTATACACGAATGGAAATGTCGCAATATAATTTATTATGTGCACAATTATATACTGATCATTATAATAAAGAGAGCAAACTTAATCAGCTTAAAAAATCAAGAAAGTTGGGGGCCAGGGATATAGCTCAGTGGTTCCGGCGCCTGTCTTGCAAGCGCAAGGACCCGGGTTCGATCCCCGGTCACCACATAACAATACTGGGCATGGAGACTCACACCCAGCAGCAGTCAGTACCACACACCACAGTGCCGGGCGTGGTGGCTCACGCCTGTAATCCCAGCACTCGGGAGGGAGGCAGAGGCAGTATTGCTGTGATGTGAGTTTGAGGCTGAGTTTAGGGCCAGCCTGAACCGCAAAGCGAGAACCTGTCTCAAAAAAAAAAAATAAATAAATAAATAAAAAAGCAACAGAGTTGTTCATACTCTTTTGCTAAGTAAGTACAATTGATATTCCAACTGTTAACTAGTACCACAATTGTTTTATAAACAATCTTAGCCACCCCACTTCTATGGTAAGTCTCTTCAGCCTGACTCTAGCTCTGTTACCGGCAAGTGTACGGTTGTGGGAAGGCTCCTAGGGAAGCCAGGGCCCTGGCCCTGCACAGCTGCTTGGTGGGGAGGAGCAGAGCTGGCTACAGTCCAGGAAATGGTCTTTTTTTTTCTTGCCCCTGTGTCTCTTACCACGCTGATGCTGAAATGACCAGACAAAGCTGGAGGATGGGAGACAAACTGTGGATAGGTTTTGCTTCTTCGTGGCGAGGGAACAGTTGAGACTGTGGGTTAAAGGGAGGAATCTGTGTAGGTTGAGGATTCCCATCTCGGCAGCAGTCAGGCTTGCACACAAACCACACCTCTCTTGTGGGGTGCTTCGGGTGGAGGAGTCTAAAATGTTCTTAGACTTCTTGTCCTGGGGAAGTTTTAGTTCTTTAGATTTAGTGGGTCATGGTGCCAAGTGCTATCACTTCCTGGTAGAGGAACAGGGACCTGGACCCCTGAGGCTGGGCCTGTGGCTCTTTTTTGCTAGTGTGAGTTTCTTTGTTACCCTGACAAGATTGTTACAGAAAAGCTGTTTCCTGGGATTTTCTTTGATACCTCAAGTGGGGAATGCATTTCTCCTCAAAGCCTTGATCAAGATCATAGGACAGGGGCCTGTCTTCCTGCTGCTCCACAGCTCAGAACATGTTTCGAATGGAAAGCGTTTTTAAGAGAATAAAGTCAATTTCTTGTAGTTTACAGATAGGGAGGGCTAGGAAGATAGGCTTCAAGTGAACTGTCACTGTGTGATGGGGCCTGTGCTGGGATGTCAGTCTATTGGTTCATACTCACTCAGGCAGGTGTTCTGGCCTCACTCCTTTCCCTTGGAAGTGTTTACATTTCTGCTGCAAGCACGGACCATGAAGGCTAGAGCCTGGTACTGCAAATCGGGGCAAAGCTATGAGCAGTGGCTTGGAGCTCCTTGGGTGCATGTGTGTAGTCAAAGCTGCTTGTGTGCATGTATCCTCCAGCTCTAATGCCTCTCCGTTGACTCTGCAGCACAATGTGCAACCAATAAAGCCCCCGACTTTGTAAATGAAACAAAACAAAACAAAACAAAACAAAACAAATCTTAATAGAGATCTATCTAGAGAGTATCTATTGTGGCTGGGATAATATGCTCTTTCAAGCCTCATTGTATCAAAGGGTTGGTTACGGAATGGACTCTCAAAAGTGACTTGATGTTTGGGTCTCTAACTTTATTAACAGATTTAAAATATGAGGAGAGGCATTGTTTCAGGGTACAGATCCCAAAGGCATGACTTTGGGGGCTACATCTGGGTCCTGGCCCCTTCCCCTCTAGCTTTCCCCGTCTCTTTCTGGTTCCTGGCTACCATGAGGTAAGCAGCTTTCCTCTGACCTTCTGCCCTGGTATTTCTGGCTCACTACAGGCCCAGAGCAATGATTCTGGCCAGCTGTGCACTGGGAACCTCTAAAAGTATGAGGTTAAAATGAAATCTTTCTTTTAAGTTGCTCTTCTTATTTTGTCACAGTGGAGAAAAATTGGCTAACACTTTACATGATATCTATCTGAGGTAAAATGGTTTCTAAGAATAGAACACATTTCTAAAATATTCTTAGAAAAGAGAAAATGTAATTTTTCACCTAGAAAATTTACAACACTTGTTATTAATTTTCCTCTTTATAGTTTTCTTAGTGTCAGTTTATGCGTTTGGCATCTATATTCTATTGGTTCAGTGTGAGTGGTGCTCCAATATTCAACTGAATCTATTTTTTTGTGTTTCACACAAGGTCTTCTGAAAGTTTAGCTTCATGTAAGCTACTGAGGAAAGATGGAGACCACAATTTTATCTGATGCACTTGTGCATCAAAAGCTGATTCAGAGAATTTCTCTGAGTTTTGTCTGCTTCTTTCCTTCTGAATAAAAGTCTAGAAGAAGAAGAAGGCTGGTGATAGGCCAAGTGTATCTCTATGGAAGAGAAATAAAAGGGGTATGGCTGAGAGCTCCCTGTTTCTCTTTCATTAATTTTTTTGGGGGGAGGGCAGGGTCTCATTTTCTGTATCTCAGGCTGGCGCTGAGCTCAGCCTTGAACTCACAGCAATCCTCCTGCCTCTGCCTTCCAAGTGCTGGATTATAGGCGTGAGCCACCACGCCTAGCACTGTGGTATGTGGTACTGATTGCTGATGGGTGTAAGTCTCCATGCCCGGCACTGTATGGATTAATGAGGATAAACCCAGGCCCTTGTACTGGCAAGGCAGGCACTGGAACCACTGAGCTAAATCCCCGGCCCTGTCATTAATATTTTTGGGTCCTCAGATCAGGTCCAGATTATCTGACATGGGCCATGTGGAAATTGATCTGAGAGAGACAGGACAGACCTGGACTGGCTCTGGTGTAAGAGTCTAGTGTCATTTTCAGAAAACACCTGATCACCATTAGTCATAACACAGAACACCACTTTTAATGCATTACTTGAAACATTCTGGAATATTTACTTTACAAATCTTATTACTTGTAGAATAAATGGCTTTGGCCTTATTGAAATAATTTTATGTGTTTTTGGAGCATTTGGAGAAATATTTTTAGAATGTGGAAATCTTTTCTTAGAACTACACAAGATCATGAGGGACAGATAGAATTTACAGAATGGAGGTGATATAGTTATTATTACTGGTATAATATTAGTTTTATAGCAATTTGGGAAAGCTACACTGTCATAAGTTTGAGATATACCTAGTGGAACAGATTTTAGGCATTTTAGGATTTCTTCATCATTTTGGTTAGAAATTTGTTTCAATAGTTTACTTACTATTTCTTGTCAATATTTTGAGGGTAAGGATTATCTTTGCATATGATGAAAAGTATTGATTATCTTCCCTGAAAAACACATATTGGATGTACTAACAATTTTGCATTCAACATCAGGGATTCATGAGATTCCTGTAGCCCTCCACAAATAGCATTTGATATGCAACATTAAATACTTAGAACCTGTGTTTGAAGTATTAAATGTTTATAGTTTTTTTTCTTCCTTTGACTAAATTGAACTAATTACACATACTGAAGATACTTGGTTAGTTGGTGTAAAAAGATGCAGGTACTTGGTTATTCAAACTTGGGCCCTTGTGCTTCCAAGGTAGGCATGGTACCACTTGAGCTAAATCCCTGGCCCTTTGGTCACTTAGTTTTGAGCTAACTTAGCTAATTAGGAGGGATCTGACTTTGTTCTCTTTAATGTATTGATTCTGAGTAATAAAGCTAAGACTTAGCCTTAAAGCCAAATGACATACCTCGGCTTATCTTGAAAGACCCTGAGTAGGCCCAGATTCTCAGCTCAGGCTGTTTTTTCCTTGGAAAAAAGCTCTGTTTAAGAAGTTACTTATTTTTCTATATTTTTCTTCTAGAGTAAAAGTTTGTCCTGGAAGTGGCTTCAAAGACGTCTTGATTTTTGACAGATCTTGCCTGGCTTGCCTCTGTGAAAACTTCATGAGACACGTTCAGCCCAGCAGACCAGTACTATCCCTGGTTTGAAGGAAGGCCACAGAAGGAAGTAAAAAGAGTAGTATAATGAATCTTTTTTTTTTTTTTTTTTTTTTTTAGACAAGGTCTCACTTTGTAATTCAGGCTGGCCTTGCACTCACTATGTAGCCCAGGCTAGCCTTGAACTCAAGGTAATCCTCCTGCTTCTGCCTGCCAAGTGCTGGGATTACAGGCAAAAGCCACAACTCCTGGCATTGTGGTGTGTGTGGTACTGATTACTGCTGGACATGAGTCACCAGCCCAGAATTGTTGTATGTGATTACCAAGGATCGAACTAGGGACCTTGTGCTTGCAAGGCAGGCAACAGAAATACTGAGCTAAATCCCCTGCTCTAATGAATTATTTTTGATTTAAGAACAAAGAACACTTCAATTTAGAGTTTCATTAATATGTAGTAGAAAAATTAAGTGGGTTTTATACACAAGTGATCAACTATAATGTACTAAAATAACGAATGTTAGGGCTGGGGATTTAGCTCAGTGGTTCCGGTGCCTGCCTTGTAAGTGCAAAGGTCCGGGTTCGATCCCCGGTAACCATACACAACAATGCTGGGCGTGGAGACTCATGCCACCAGCAATTAGGACCACATATCTCAGTGCCGGGCCTGGTGGTTCATGCCTGTAATTCCAGAACTTGGGGAGGGAGAGGCAGGAGGATTGCTGTGAGTTCAAGGCTGAGCTCAGGGACAGCCTGAACTACAGAAGCAAAACCCTAATTCAAAAAAAAAAGTTAAAAGTAGAAGTAAATCATGTTATATACTGGTGCACATTCTCAAAGTCAAATGAGATCAAAGTATGTATACAAAATATACCAATAAAATCAATAAAAATGTTATCAGGATTAGATAAAACCCAGGAATAGACATTGTTGAGGAAAACTTTCTTCATGTGAAATACATCCTCTCCACATTTGTGAACACTGAATGGAATAGAGTGTAATATATTTTCAATTTTAGTTTACTACTTTTTTTCTGGTCTATTTAAATGAAGAAGGGAAATTATACAACATCATAATCTCTTCCACTGTGAACGGAAACTATATGAATGTGTTACATGGTCTCAAGCTTACACCTCAGCTCTAGGGAGAGCAGGAAGGCAGGTCAGTAATTGGCCATGATGAAGAAGCTGGAACTTCACCAGCTGGATCCTTGAAAACACCAATAAAACTGGACAAAAAGAATGAAGTCAAACTTTTCAGAAGTTGGACAGAGGCTATGGGTGACTATTACCTCAGACAAAAATGAAATGTGAAGTGAATCCCGCTATCTCCCAAGCCCCCTGCCTGGAAGCATCATCTGGATCCTCAGGAAAAAGGAAAAGATCAAAGTTTGTGCCACAAAGAGGACTAGACTGCAGGAGAGAAGGGAGTGGAACAGGAGGATGCGACTCCCGGAGTCTACGCCACCCTCTGGAGTCTCTGGTTAAGCCTCAGCTGTGCGTGATCCAAGGGAGAGTCTGTGAGTCTGGAAGAGAGCAGCTGCTGGAGACCACAAGGGTGAATGACGCTTCAGCGCGCTGAATGGCACTGCCAGTCGGGCACTGTCCCCATCAGGCAGGTTGAAGATGCTTCACCAGGAAGTCCGTAGTCATTGGAGAGATTAGAAGTGTCGTGATTCTGGGCTGGAGGGATGATTACTTTAAACATATCCCATGAGTGATTTAAATCAAGTTTTAAAATGATAAAGCTAATTGACTACTAACCACCTCTCCACTAGAAAAAGTCGATACATTGAAAAATTTAGATTCGCAACACTGTAGCATCCTCAATGTACATCAAATAATAGTAATAATAATATTTCTATCTATGTAATGAGGGAGGAACAAATACAGTTGGTGTAAAAGTGCAGTGATATTGAAATTAGGAGATAAAGACTTCAAACAGAAGATATAAATATATGTGAGAATTTAAGGAAAATGTAGAAGAGATGGGAAATCTTGGTAGAGAAATGGAAACTATAAAAAGGAAAAAAATAAAATTCTCAAACTGAAAACTCTGTATATAAAATGAAAATTGCACTGGGTACATTTAACATTAATTTGGCCATTTCAGAGAAGAACACCAGTAAACTTGAAAACAGGTCAGTAGAAAGTAACAAAACTGAGGGCCGGGGGAGTTAGCTCAGTGGTTCCGGCGCCTGTCTTGCAAGCGCAAGGGCCCGGGTTTGATTCCCCGGTAACCACATAACAATACTGGGTGTGCAGACCCACACCCAGCAGCAACCAGTACCACATACCACAGTGCCGGGCGTGGTGGCTCATGCCTGTCATCCCAGCACTCGGAAGGCAGAGGCAGGAGGATTGTGATGTGAGTTTGAGGCTGAGCTCAGGGCCAGCCTGAACCACAAAAAGCGAGACCCTGTCTCAAAAAACCTAAAAAAAAAAAAAAAAAAAAAAAAAAAAAAAAAAAAAAAAAAAAAAAAAAAAAAAAAAAAAAAAAAAAAAAAAAAAAAAAAAAAGAAAGTAACAAAACTGAAGTGTGTGCATGTGTGTCTGTGTAGGGTGCTTAAGAAAGAAGTTCAGGGATGACCTGGAAAAGCTACTAAGTATAAGTATTTTTTAACAACCATTTAAAAATTTTAAAATATGTTTAGAAACATGAAATCATACATATAAGTAGATTAATCAGTAATAAGCAGAACAAATCCAGGTAAAACTGTGCCAATGTACATCCTAGATAAATTACTGGGGAAAAAAAGATAAAGAAAAAGTTTCTAAGTAATCAGATACACAAGACACTTTGTCTATTATGAGAATGACTAACTGTATATTTAAATCTCTAAAAGACTATCATGCTTTACAGAAAAATAATACCAATATATTATAAGGTTTATTGTATATTTAGAACATATATGAAAAGAAGAACATAAAGCTTGAGACTGAGTCAATATAATTACTCTTTTGTATATTTCTTTCTTTTTTCATGAGGTGATTAATTTTAATATTCTAATCTTATCTCCTAAAATAATGCACAGATATAGCTAAAAAGTCCACAAAGAAGGTAAAATAAAATAAAAATGGTTGACTCATTAAAAAAGGCAAAAAAGGACAAATAGATGATATGGACTAAATAAAAAATAAATCATCAATATTGTAGACTGACAGCCAATAAGTAATTACATTGCATATAAATGGATGAAGTATTCCAATTAAAATGCAGAGATACTCAGACTGATTTAAAGAACAAAGCCTGTATAATGTCCACAAAACATTTACTTCAAATATAAAGATTAGGTAGGTTAAAAATTAAGGGATGAAAAACCGTATAGCATGAAAGTACAAATAAAAATGATGGAATGGCTATATGAACAGTAGACATGGTAAGTTTCATAGTACAGAAAACTACCAGAAAATTTTTTAAAAGTACCATAATGATCAAGTCCTTAAAAGGATAATCTTAGAAGTTGGTGCATTTAGCATTTCTTTTTTTAAAGTTTTGCTTGTTTTATTGGTAATTTTAGATACATGTTATGATCATATTTATCATAGGGAATTTGTACCTATACATGATATATCTTGCTTCTTTTTTTTCTCATTGCTCTCTGTGCCTTTCAAACTCTCTTCCTTTCCATATCTACAAAAGCTTGGTTTCCATTTTTCCCTTCTGTTATCCCTTGTTTTTACGTTACCCAGCTATTCTCCTTCTTGGTATCTTCTTGAAAGAATGAAAAGTATCACACCACAATAATAAAAGCACTGGCATTTTGGGGCTGGGGAGTTAGCTCAGTGGTTCCGGCGCCTGTCTTGCAGGCGCAAGGACCTGGGTTTAATTCCCTGGTAACCACATACTACACTGGATGTGGAGACTCACACCCAGCAGCAACCAGTACCACATACCACAGTGCCGGGCGTGGTGGCTCACACCTGTAATCCCAGCACTCAGGAGGCAGAGGCAGGAGGATTGTGATGTGAGTTGGAGGCTGAGCTCAGGGCCAGCCTGAACCACAAAGTGAGACCCTGTCTCAAAAAAACCTAAAAAAAAAAAAAAAAGCACTGGCATTTTTATAGCAGCACAGGTTGTAATAGCTAAATCTTGGTAGTAGCTCAAATGCCTATCAACCAATGAATGGATAAAGATGTGTTTTTAAAAATACACTGGAGTACTACTCTGCCATAAAGAAAGATAAATGAGACATTTCTAGGTAAATGAATACACCATGAGACCGGACTCATCAGCAAAATAAATCAGGCTCATGTTTAAATACTGAACTTTTCTCTGGTATAAGAAATTGAAAGTATAAATAAGGACTAATATATACAATAGATACCACACTTAGCGTTTCAAACAGCATGAAGCAGAAATGAACAGAAGTGAGGAGTAGACATATACATAATCATAGCTGTTTCAGTCTTTTCTCTTAGTAGCTGATAGAACAGGGAATAAAGAAGAAAAGAATTACACAAAGAAAATTAAAGCAATATTAGTAGCTCATCTAACCTAAATGGAATTTATAGAATATTCCATTCTACAAGAGCAGACTGTCCATTTCTTTCCTTTCCATATGAAGCATCCACTGAGATAACCTATATATTTGTAAAAAATAACATGTCTCAATATATTTTGAAAAAATGAAATTATAATACTATATTTTCTGGTCATGTATAATAACATTAAATAGTTGAAGAATTTCTACATATTCAAAAATCAAGTATCTCCATTTTAAACGACCCAAAGATCAAAAGAGAAATCCCAAGAAAAGTTAAAACTTCTTTCGTTGTCAGTGGTGGTTAATACACAGTATATTACGATATGTGAAACAGCGCTAAGGCAATGTTCAGAAAGTATGATCATTAATTCCTGATGTGAACTTCATTGGATTAAGAGCTACCTAGTAGATCAGCTAGGCAGCTGCTAGTTGTGTCTGAATGGAACCGGGGGTGTATATCCATGTATTTATTATCTACAGTCTCTTAGCCATTTATCTGTGCACCATTCCTTAGTTCTCCTCCCTCACTGCCATGAGCTGAGTGACTTCACTTGGCCATGACCTTCTACCACGAGAAGTCTGCCTTGGAGGCAGCTGGCCATGAACTGAATCTCCCAAAACTGTGAGCTAAGTGAAATCTCTTTTTCTTTCAGTTGTGTGGGTTGGATACTGTGTCACAGCGCTGGGAGAGCTGAGTTAAAACATTAAAATTAATCATAAGCTGCTGCCTCATGAACAAAGACATATACAACAGAATGATTGTAATTACTCAATCTCAAACATAGTCATTGTTCTGAATTTATGCTTTCTGAAAGAAAAAAGAAAATACTCAACATCAATTATCTGCCTCCATTGAAATAAGTTGAAAACACATTCAGCCAAAAGTAGGTAGGTAGAAAAAATAAGAAAGTTAAGAGTAAGGGTTGATAAAATAGGAACTGGAAAACAATGAGGGGTTGACCCCCAAAAGTTAAAAAACTGATCCTTTAAAAAGAAGAATAGCTCTGACAAACGTCAAGTTAGAATCATCATATCTATCCAATGTTGTTCTTGAGGTCCTAGTTAGCGTAATACAACAAAGTCATAGTGATTAGAAAGAAAGACATAAAACTTTTATTCTCCTAATATAACTCTGTACATAGAAATCCCTAAGGAAAGATTAAAACAAATGCTAGAATGAGTAAATAAATTTAAGAAGATCACATAATACAACTCAAGTATATATAACTGGGGTCCTTCTAGGTAGAAGTAATGAAAACTTGGAAAATGAATTAAAGAAACAATGCTGTTAGCATACAAAACATGAACTGTTGAAGTGTAATTTGTAGGAAAAATAGGCATGCCAAACTTTCACACTCACGTTTAAAAATATTGCTGAATGAGTTAAAAAGAAAAGGAAACAAAGCTCATGTATATAGCAGTGGGGTTGTAGGATGGGTGGAGGAATGGGAAAAAAATGAGAATCAAGTCATGTCATATACTGGTACAAACTCTGAATGTTGAATGTGATGATGATGGGTATATATAATGTACCAATAAAGACTTGAATAAAAAAATGAGAACCAAGATGTGTCATGTAGTGGTACAAATTCTCAATGTTGAATGTTATCATAATGTATATATAAAATGTACCAATAAAACCAACTAAAAAAAAAAAAAGAAAACACAATGTTTAGTGGAAGAAGCCAGCCCCCCTGAAAATATTGCTAAAGGGAAATATTTAAATGAATGAAAAGATATACTACATTCACAGAATAAAGACTCAATATTGTTACAACATCCATAGCTCCCAAAGTAAGACTTAATAGAATCTCAACCAATAATTTAGTAAGTTTTTCTTTGAAATTGACAGATAATGTTAAAGCTTAAATGGAAACATAAGAGATAGAAATCTGACTAACATATACAGTAAAATTCCTTTGGTGCATGAACAGGTCAGTTATCTGGAAAATTTATTTGTGTGAAACAACAGATGTGCTGGAAGTTTTAATAAAAATGATAATTGCTAAAATATCTAGAATTTGATTTTATATGCTGCTTCCTTAAATCCTTTAAATAATTTATAAGATAGGCCGGGGAGTTAGCTCAGTGGTTCCGGTGCCTGTCTTGCAAGCGCAAGGACCCAGGTTCAATCCCCGGTAACCATATACCATACTGGGCGTGGAGACTCACGCCCAGCCGCAACCAGTATACTACACACCACAGTGCCGGGTGTGGTAACTCATGCCTGTAATCCCAGCACTTGGGAGGCAGAGGCAGGAGGATTTCTGTGATGTAAGTTTGAGGCTGAGTTCAGGACCAGCCTGAACCACAAAGCGAGACCCTGTCTCAAAAAACCTTAAAAAATTTTTTTATAAGATAGGTTATTTAAAAGTATATAGGCATCAGATATTTTGTTTCTGTCCTTATTTCAGAAATGGAAAGTGAGGTTTTGTACTTTTGCCATCCCCTTTTGTAGCCACACAAGTCTCCGCGGCTAGCACAGCTCTCTGGAAGAAGGGTGACAGTTGGAGTCCACAGAACTCTGCTAGTGCCCTTTGGCTACAATACTTCAGCCTTTCTTTTACAAGTTCCCTTCTTATGTTTTCCTTTGGCCAAAACACACTCTGACAGATGGCCTCCCTCAAGCTTGACCCACTTTCGTGCATAACTATATTCTGTGTGTGTAGGTATGTCTCAAATGCATGTTGCCTTGGCCTAGACACTCATGTAAATCAGTTTGAACAGGTGGGCTACCCTGGGAATCAAGGAAATCGTTAACCTCTACCCAGGCAGGAGAAAAGAAATAGCACTTTGTAGTCGAAGTAAAGGATTTAACTCACACATTTTCAGAAACACTGAGTTTTAAAATACATTTTCTAACTCCTTCCTACCAGCCAGAGAGACAATTTAGGCAACTTGAAAAAGACTGGATCAACACCGAGTTTTGTAAAACATAGGAGTATTGATTTCTTTTGGCAGTGATAGGGTATGAATCTATCCTAACAGTTTCAGAGATGGATAAAACTCATGGTTTTGGTACTGAAAGCATCCAAATAAATAAGAGTAATCTGGTGCAGTAGCTTATGCCTATTCCAGGTACTCAGGAGGCTGAGGCAGGAGGGTTGCCAGTTTGAGGCCAGCTTGGGCAATTGAGCAAGACCCCATCTAATAAAAAACAAAAAGGAGATGAGGGTGTAGCTCAAGGTTTTGAAGGTTTTGAGCTTCATTCACAGTACTTCCAAACAAAGAAACACACACACAAACAAACACACACACACAAATAAGAAACCAGCCTGCAGTATCAGTAATCCACTATTAAGGGCTCAGTTGTGTCTCCCCAGCACTAATTTGTTGAAGTCCAAACTCATGGTTCCTTGGAATGTGACTGGAGACAAGAGGTGAATAAGGTCTGAGGTCTTCAGGGTGGGCCCTAAAGAAGAGGAGTCAAGGATGCAGACATCGAGAAAGAGGACAGGTGAGGATGTAGGGAGAAGGTGGCTGTTAGGGTAAACTGAGACGCGACTGCGATCACCAGAGCAGGCAAAAGTGAAGCCACAGAGAGGTTTGATTTTCAGCATGGGAACAGGTTTGTGAAGTGTGACAAAGCTTGACCCTGGGGTTTGGGCAAGGGGAAAGTATAGGGGAGTTTTGGGGGTGTTAGTGGGAAATTTTGTTCTGCGGTGGAGGAGGTCTTTTGTCCTGGGGCAGAGGAAGCCTGCTGCTCTCCAGAGTCTGGACCCCAAAGTGTTGCTGCGTGGGCGGGCTGTTTACCTTGAAGCTGGCCTTGGCTTCCTGCCATCCTTTGCATCTTGAGGGATGTGTAACTGCATTGCCTGGAGAGTTCCTATCTTCTGCCTGGGCTGGGGTCTGGCAGTGGCCAGCTGCCATCCAGGAAGAGAGGCTGCAGAAGGAACCAACTAACCTACCACACTTTGACCTCAGACTTCCAGAGCCCAGAAACGGCACCGCAGCTCCTGACCTGCAGTGCTTTGTTAGGGCAGCCCTAGCAGTCTAGTATACTCATTCAGCAAGTATTTATGGATTGCAAATAATTACACAACTAAAGACATCATTTCAGATTCTGGTGCTACCGAGGAACGATGAGAAAAGGCCTAACCAGATAATTGCCAAAATATTTAAGGAGTTGATTTTATAATCCTCCTTTAAAAAATCATTAAATATTTGATAGGCTGGGTTATTTAAAAAATACATAAATTTAACACTCTGGGTTCTGTCTCTATCTAAAAAAAAAAATCCACAGCATATTCCCTGTGTCAGCGCTGGGCCACTTCACAGGTGGATTTTGCCTCGGTGATGGGGGTGGAGCTGGGTGCTCTGCTGAGCACGCATCATTCTTAGTTTGAAGTATACATTGCATTCCACCTAAGTTTGGCTTATTTTTGGAAATAAGGAAAAAGCCTAAACACAAACAAGCAGATACCAGATTGTGCCATGTACTCTTCCAGATGTGCACGGTGGGTACAGATGCAGATGGCCTGACAAGTGACTGACAAGGGAAGGGGAATCTTTGCAAGGAAGTATATTTAAATTAGAAAAAAAACTTAAAGGTGTGTGTTCACACTTCACTTAGACTCATAGCTTTCCAAACAATCTGCCAAGGCACTCGGCAGCTTTGTGGAGCTCTAAACAACTTCCTCGTTTTACATTCCATTTGGGAATGGACGCTCATGGAAACTGGATGACATTTGTCTCTGCACTCGAGTTCTGTCCCCGGTGAGCTCTGAGGTGTGGGTGCTGCAGTGCGCTCCCTTACTTCTACGCTGCACCAGGTCATGCCAGCTTGCTCAGGGATGCAGTGCATGGCCTCGTGGGCCATTAGCATGGACGTGACAATCTACCATCCTCTTCATTTGGGGCATCTGAAGGGTCCACAGCAGTGAGGAGAGGAGGCCAGAGCGTACCTGCTGTGCTTTTCAAACCCTCACACCCAACTAGCATTAGGCTGTTCCTTTGGCAGGTTTTTCACTCACTAAAACCAACACAAAGAGGCTCTCCAGAGCTACTCCTTTGGCAAATGCCTTTTGAATCTGTAGATTACTGAGTACTTGGCTGGACAGCTCATTTGTTTATGCTGGCAACTGAAATCTGGAATTATGTAGGCAGTTAGGAAAGTTCTTACACAGGCTGCAATATATTTCTCAAATTAGGCATGTTCTTGCTTTATTTAACTCTATATCCACATAACAACCCCAAAACAAGCACACAGACGTCCTCCTGGCATAGAAATTGTCTCTTGTCCTAATTATATTTTGCTGTAGGACATTTCCCAGCTGTTCTTATCTTTTGTGCTTTAGATTTGTTGGTTCTTGTTGAGACCTAGGACAAAGTTACTGTTACTTCCAAAGGGTCTGAGTCTTTAGAACAACTTTAAAACTCATAGTTTCAATGTGTCCTTTGCCACAATAAGGACTTATTTCTGTGGTAGGGGCATTTACTAGATTTGGAGAGGTCCTTGTTCAGAGATAGCAGGTGGCCAAGAGCTCTAGCAATAGATTAAATTGTGAAGGATTTTAGGGTTGGCATCAAGAGCCTTTATTGCTCACTCAGCTCTGAGGATGAAGAAATGTATGAGAAAGTCTATAACACAGGACTAGACTGAGATTTTCTGGTCAGGAGTTCTGATAATCAGCTCAAGGACAGAAGTTTTAGTGAGATACAAATTGAACCTTACAGGTCTGCATAGCTACTCTGAAGAGAGCAGCTGGGGAACCAGAGGTATGGTGGATAAAACTCTGCACAGTAAAGGTTAATCCTACACTAATATTTAATTTCTTTTTCTTTGATATGTGTTTTTCCCACGTGCTTCTTCAGCACTGTTAGTTCTTTATGAGTTTTTCACTCTTCTCTCCCTTTCTTTCTTTTCCTTTTCTTGGAGTTATGTCCTACCAAAATCCTTCCACTTTGTGATCTGTCATATTAGTCCTACTTTGTGAAAATGTTGCCCTACTTTGTTTTCTCTGCACAGACATTTCTTGCCTTTCCTACATTGCAAGTTCCAATTTAAGCCACCACTTATGGTGGGGAATGGGAAGCTCCATGAATGTCCAATCACTGACTCAGAGATTCACCAGATGTCTCTGCAGTGTACTGAACATTACTCCTGACGTACCGATATCTCAGACACAAACTGCTGCTGCAGAGCGGAGCTCAGGCTGTAACCCACATCTGCGCCTGTCTCTTCCCTGAGCTTCCCTTTTCCACCCCTAGCACTGGGGTGGGGCAACCTGGGCCCCTCCCAGAACTTGGGGGAGGGAGCACGCTGCTCACTGGGGCCAGCGTGGGTATTATGTTGAAGTTTCCTTCAATGTGCCTGGTGTTTCCTGTGCAGGTCTGCTGTATGGAGGGCACTTCCTCACTTGGGTGTGGGTTTCAGATTGTGACCTGACAGTGAGTGACTTTGCCCTAGTGGTGAGCAGCCTCTGTACTGCTCTACTCAGCACGTGCTCTGGGGACTGGGTGGTGTGTGCTGGTCTGTCCCAGTTTGTCTTGTCTTTCCGTGTGATCTTTAATAACATCACTTTCACTCACACGTGTCCCACTTTGGGAGATAAAGTATAGGATCACCTACTTATGAACAAAGGTTGCATTTGAAGATAGCTAGCCTGAGGGAAGCTGTACTCTGTAATCCCTGCCTCCCTTCTGATTCCAAAGCCGAACACTTCTCTTCCTACTAGACATCTTACCTGAATGTTTTATAGGCATTTCTGAGTCCATCTGGACCAAACCGAACCAGCATCTCTAACGTGTCCAGCATTTCTTTGACCCACTTAATGCCACCTACCTAGGGTCTAAATTAGAAACCCTTAGTTACTTCCCCTTATCTATTTTCCTCACTCCACGTGTTAAATGGGTTACCCAGTTCTCTAGAGCGTACCTTCTGGTCATTTCTTAGTTCCACAACCAGCGATCACTCCATTCCCTCTCACGTGGGTTTTTGCAATGATCTCCCATCTATTATATTTACAGATTGTGCAGAGGTTCTGGGGTGAGAGAAAGAGTCAGATCCTTGAATTATACACAAGCTGTGGGAGCCAAAGATGGACAGCAGCCAGAGCAGACCCAGAGTGAGGCCCTGAAGGACAGCGTTGGCTGCATAATTTTGCAGACTCAAAGGTTTCAGAGAACCATTGGATGATGAAGCACCACTGATGGCCATGAAACGTGCGTCCTACAGAGACATTACAGGGAGCAGTCCTTTCTGAACTGCTCAGAGATCTTATGTGACAGCTGACGATGGTGTCTTGGGATAAAGCCCCAACATGAATGAGTTACTGCAATTATCTCCTCTGTGTGTCTCATGGCAGAGACTTTCTGATGGTCCTGAATACACACCATGGAAATCTCTGTTCTATACACATGCTGGTGGTGGCTGTTTGGTAAGCAGACAGCAAGGTCATTTTCAAACTGGAGTTATTCTGGCTCCTTGCCTTATCCTCTGATTTTTTTCAATACACTATCCATACCTCACACTTGTCTGTTACCATATGTCCTCAGAAAAGCCAGTTATTTCCTCTGGGTGTCATTTCCCTGCCGGGTCATCTGTTTGTGAGGGTTGAGGTATGAAGGTTTTGGCTTGTCTGCCTGCTCGGGTGGTTTTGGAGTCCAATTCACACACAAGCAGAACAGGCCTGACCCATTTGCCTGACCTCCTTAAATCCAAGTTTTCTCATTTTTAAAGTGTAGATCATCATTTGTAGCATGAAGTTGTCATTGAATGAAATGAGATAAGAACATGATATGCCACATGGCACCTGGAATTTGAAATACAATCAATACATATTGTTAGTGATTAACTTGATATAATTATTAAATCTGATTAACTTCACTACCTCATAGGATAGAGTGACTTTATGGTACTTATAAGGCTTTCTATAGATATTTTTTAACATGCTCATTCCTTAAGGTAATTGGATGTAGTGTTTCTTTGTATTTCATTTTCTAATATTGATTTTATTATGATATTGAAGTGAGCTTATTTAAAAACCAGTCATAAGATATAAAATATCCTATCAGGTCACCTTATCTTCTTTTGATTTTCGTTAGCCACACTGTCCACTTGTTCTTTTTCAGCATGGCTAGAAATTTGGCTTATTTTTCACCTCTTACGTGGTTTATTATTCCAATAACTGAAAATGGAACATTGATCACATAAATAATTGCGTAGAGAGCAGGTCACAGTGTCAGTACCTGAATTTCCATGTTTAAATTTAAGCATTTTCCTTTAGAACTGAGCTCCTTGACAAAGATATTTATCATTTTTAATCTCCTTAGTAGACTTGTCTATTCATGAAGCCTGTCTCAGGTCACGTGAATTCTACTGAATTGTTCTTCCCAAGGCTGATCAGAGCATGGCCACAAAATCAAAACAGCCCTCTCTGTCCCACCCATATGATTATCTATGACAGTCATGTGAGATGGGTACCTTTGTTGGCAAAGCCAGATCTACAGAGAGTGAGATTATCCCATATCTTCCCCTTTTCCATCTGTGATACTTGTTATTTTCCAGGTCTCTTTTCTGATTTGGGCTATTTGAACTGAGAGTTCATGTGCTTATTCTTCCATTCATTTATTCCACTCAGATTTAACAAGTACTGTGCTCAGGACCTACAAATGCAGCCAAGACCTCCTTGTAACTGCTTCATTCAGCTGTGATTGCATTGTGAGCAGCAGTCCTATTATATACCTGTTTATTAAGGGATCCTCACTGCCAGTGAGAGTGCAGGCGTCATAGGCTTGGACGTTCTGCTTCTGTTATTGTTTCTGCATCTCCTTGGCCAGGGATATAGCCTGGCCTAGAGAAGGTGTATAGAAATACTTTTTGAAAGACTCTTATCTTTTTAAACTGTGTATGATTTTTGCATGTGAGTTTTCTGTTGCCAGACATAATACCTGGTATCTGAAACTGAAAGGAGAGGTTTGATTCGGCTCATGGTTTCAGGGGACCCCCCTCTGTCGTTGGCCAGCGATGCACAGGTGTGGAGGAGCATTGCTACTGCATGATGTCCAGGGAGCAAAGCAGGCACAGTATGAAAGGACAGAGGTGGGGGCAGATGGAGACTCCAAGGTCCTGGCTCTATGACTAATCGAGGGACACCTCGGTGTGTCACCTCGATGTGTGCTCCATCTCCCCCCAGAGTAGATCTTGAAGCCAATCAAACTGACACTGTAGCATAATTACCAGTTGTGAATGAGGCAAATTTACCTCTTGCTTCTTCCTGCTCTCTCCTCTTTTTTTTTTTTTAAAGTTTTTTTTGAGACAGGGTCTCGCTTTGTGGTTCAGGCTGGCCCTGAGCTCAGCCTCCAACTCACATCAGAGCAATCCTCCTGCCTCTGCCTCCTGAGTGCTGGGATTACAGGCGTGAGCCACCATGCCCGGCACTGTGGTTTGTGCTACTGGTTGCTGCCGGGGTGAGTCTCCACGACCAGTATTGTTATGTGGTTACTGGGGATCGAACCCGGGTCCTTGTGCTTGCAAGACAGGCGCTGGAACCTCTGAGCTATATCCCTGGCCCTGCTCTCTCCTCTTTTGTGCCAGCTCTTCCCTCCAGGATGAAGTTCTCATCACTCTCTCCAGCAGAGTCTCAGAAAGAATTCTCTTTGTTGGGTTCCCCCAAATGGACCTCCTAGGCTGTCTCTGAAACCGTCATAATTCACATCAAGGACATAAGTAGAGGAAGGGCAAATCAGTTAATTTGGCATTTCTTTCCTTGAGGTATCTGAACTAAAATAAGGATCAATCGCTTAACACATATAGTTTCGCTAGTGGGATTTCAGGTATTGGGATAGATACGAAAGAGATCAGTATATGTTCATACAATTTTCAAGTTACTGTCACACATGGCTCTGCATGAGTTTCAATGGCTGAGTCTACCTAAAAGGCCAACTTTATATTTGGTTATAAGAACCTTTCAGTCTTTGCTTCAGTAGCAGACCTGTGAGAGGTGTTATGGAGGGGAAACAGGTCGTTGTGTCTCTAGTGACTTGCTGGGACCGTCCAGAGAGGGCTGAAGAATGTGCGACAAGTGTACTTAATTGTTCCCTGAGAAATTTCCCTTGGAACCAGTGTGAATGTCAGTACTTAGCAGGGCCACCAGCGGTGTTCACTGAATACAAAAATGAATACAGGAAGCACGGTTTAAAACTAGATTAGATGATGCTTACTTATTGGCCTTGGGTTATTTTAATTTGCTTGACATGGAGAATAATCTCTAGACATTAACTAAATATCCTCACTTTATGTGCGTGATCTGTTGACACCAAATGGACTTAGATCAACTGTGCTTAATACCTGCTTCTCTACCTGCTGTCCTAAGAAATAAGCTGGTGTTTATATTTCAGGGTCAGAAAGGGGTAATTGTGTTAAAAAAGCAGCTTTCTCCAAAATTTCCTTTGCAATTAGAATGATGTTTTGTATTTATGATAAGATATACCACCTAAGATTTGCAGTTGAGACCATTTGATGGAATGAGTGGGTACTAGGTGGGATTTAAGTGAAATTCTGATCAATAGTATACTTCATTTTTGCCACTGCTTTTCATTTCAATTCAGCATTTTTCTGCTTGGTGACTGAATTTCAGACAATTAGTAGTGTCATTCAGCCTTGTTGTTTGTGATATCTCTACCTCTCAGCTTCCTGTGAAGTTGCTAACAAATATATAGATAGAAGTGTTATGAATGTTCTGCAGGGAATCTCTGTGCTGTGTGGATTCATTGTGCAGATCCAGCCTTTTCCAGTTTTCAGAGTTATTGTAACATGAGTGGAAGGTGGCCCTGCTTCTCAGTAAAGTGGGAGAGCCTGACCAAAGTCTACA
Source organism: Petromus typicus (assembly GCA_004026965.1). Lineage (NCBI taxonomy): Eukaryota > Metazoa > Chordata > Mammalia > Rodentia > Petromuridae > Petromus > Petromus typicus. Next base: position 44,600 of record PVIR01001760.1, read on the forward strand.
GGGAGAGACGAGGAGGGGAGGGCTTATGTTCAGGGCCACCGTGGCTCTGCAGATTCGGGCACACAGAGAATGCTTATTGGCTCTGGGAAGCACATGGGCGGCCCGTTTTTTCCCCCATTACACAGGCCCGCTGCTCAGAGTTGATTTTCTTTCTTGTGGTTTTGAAATGAGCTTTGAGGCTGAGGCTTGCGAGCTCCACAGGTTTGGAAGAGGGTGACAGGAGAGGGCCCAGACTCACAAGGACAGATAGAGCAGCGCGGCTGCCCTGTCCCACCCCAGTCCCCAGAGCCGTAGAGGCCTCCACAGAGTCTTCCGGCGAGAATGACTCCGTGAGTCCCTCCAGCAGCAGCTCTGCAACAAAACACCGGCAGGTACTGGAGGAGCCCGAGAGGAGCCTGGGACAGAGCGTGCACCGCAGCCTTCGAGAGAGGTCGTTTACGGAAAGCAACACATCGCGTGGTAAAATATTAGTTTCTTATTACTTCTAGTGAACAAGAAAGTAAGTACAAAGCACAGCGCGGGAGATGGATTTTCTGCGAGATAGGCAGCGTGGTGCCTCTCTCTATTAGATTCCATGAAAATCAATCTGTGGCCTCGTTCAGCCTGGTGAAATTAGATCTAAAACTATTTAATTTTGTTTCCAGAGTGTTTTTCCCATCCAGTGCCTAGCTTGAGGACACACAGTGATAAAATACCCTGAGTTATTACCACTCCCGTGCACCTCTGCTTGAGTGAGAATTACTCCACATTATGTGTTTTCTGAGCATCACGGGGCTGGGATAAAATGCTGTCCATGAAGACTGTGATTCTGTCACATTAAGAGGCTCATTTTTTATGCCCTTACTTTGCATTCACATGGTTTGGTGATAAAGTGTGGCAAATGGATGTTTTTAATTTACCTCAGTATGGCTTTTTATGTTTTTGGAAACAGGCAGCCAGATACTCTAGGGAGAAGTTATTTGAGGGGCACATCCACTTGGAGGGTGTGGTTGAGGCAGCCACCCTGGCTTGAGTCTGCCAGAGCTTGGGAAGGACATTAGGAACTGTGTTGAAGAGGAATGTAGAGTTCTCACTTCTTCACCTGGCATCTGCCCCATTTGAAGATTTTGACAAAGAATCAGAAAACTGAAAGAGCAAAGTCAGAGACTTGGAGAACGTGTCAGCAGGCACCTCATGAGGCAGAAGGCTGCCTTCCCCCGGTACCACTCACTCTTGGGTTCCTGAAGCCCCGAGGGTGGTAAGAGCCAGCTCGTTGTCCCTTCCGACCAGTGGGAACGGAATTGCAGAGGCAGAGGGACTTCCAGTTGAGCTGGGAGTGGTGGAGGACATGTGACTGGGTGTTTGCAGTCAAGCGTCTAACTTTCCAATCAGGTGTAACAAGTAGGAAAGAGGCAACAGCCATGAACATCAAGAGGATGAGGCAGGGTTAGTTCTAATCGACAGGACCAGGTGAGAGAGGGCCGCTGTCGCTGAGGCAAGTTTGTTTTCTCCAGACAATAATGAGGTGAGCATTTGATTTTACTCACAAATCTCAGCAGTCATTCTCAGGTTAAGTACTGTGAGGGGGTGCCTTATTGTGTTACTACTGATTTTCAGTCAGGTTGCAGGGAGCAACTAATTTTCTCCATCTCCAGAAGGAAGGCTGGGCTCTTGAGGTGGCCAGAGGAACACATGGAACTTACTCCATGAGTCCAAGAGTTGCCGAACTCCAGTAATTTAAACTGCATTTTTAGTTTGTGACTCAATTTGTAGCTCATTTGGTAGACTGTTCTGAGCTGCTGAGGATATGCATTGCTCTGCTGTGCATAGTTTGCTGTTTTTCTGTATCATACTATCTTTCAGAAGTAAGTGAGCCTGAATTCAGCAAGCTGAATTGTCTTGTTTGTCTTTAGAAAGTTTCAATAAAGCCTGGAAGACAGATCCCAAAGTCTACTTTGTCAAACAAAGGTAGATATTATTGTCAAAAAATTCCCTGGGTGGGCTGGGGATTTAGCTCAGTGGTTCCGGTGTCTTCCTGGCAAATGTAAGGCCTTGAGTTTGAACCCCAGTAACCACATACAACAGTGCTGGGTGTGGTGACTCACACTAGTAAACACAATACTTGATAACCACTTACCATAATGCTGAGTGTGGAAACTCATGCCTGTAAACCCATTATTCGATAACCATACATCACAGTGCCAGGCATGGTGGCTCATGCCTATAATCCCAGCACTCGGGAGGCAGAGCCAGGAGGATTTATGTGAGTTTGAGGCTGGCCTAGTATGCATAGTGAGTTCAGGGCAAGCCTGAACTACAAAAGCAAGACTCTGTTTAAAAAAAAAATTCCATGGGTAAATACACTCATGGAATGCAGAGTTCTATCAAATTAAGCAGATTTTACTGAAAGGCTTCCCTGGGCTGGTGACAGTGGAGTGTATTGTGTATTAGATGGACTGCGTGCAGCATCTCATGACTTTGGATGTGACTTTCACAAGAATCTCACAGAACTTCTGTTCTAGGAGGCCAACTTGAGAAATGTTGACATATGGACTATCATAAGGCCAAGCCTGATGTCTTCAGAACTGCCCTGCAGACATTTCCTAAGTAACGTAATGGAAATATTTTGTTTCGCTTGAAATTGCTGATCTTCAGGGTGAGGGATAAGAAATGAGAGGTTACTTTGCTTTGGTACAAAGGTCAGTATTATGTGTAGAGGGGTGGTCTAGGCAGGGATGGAACAAATTTTTTTAAATGCTATTTTTTGGCAATTTATTCAACAGTAATTTGTTTATTCATTTTTATTTTTGAGACAGAGTTTCATCCTGTAGTTCAGGCTGATCCTCAGCTCAGCCTCAAACTCATAGTAATCCTCCTGTCTCTGCCTCCGGAGTTCTGGGATTACAGACATGAGTCACCATGCCTGGCATTGTAGTGTGTAGTACTGAATGCTGGTGGATGTAAGTCTCCATGCCTGGCATTGTGGTGTGTGGTTACCAGAGATTAAACTTAGGATCTTATACTTCCAGGGGAGGCACCAGAACCACTAAATCCCTTGCCCCATCTGTGCATTTTCATTGAAAGCTACTGTATTGCAGATGCTGTCAATGCAGTAGGGAGTCAGCAGAGAACAAAATAGAGGGTGTTTTATTAAGAAACATGAGGATTTTGGCTCCTCCATTAGTAGAGAAATATTACTTAACCTACACATGGCTGAAAATTTGTCCATGTAGTTATGTCATTTAGATCGAACAAGAATTATGATCTATATTGAATATTGAAAGACTTCTGGGAACTGAGCTAAGACTGTGTAGAGGGCTCAGATGTAAGACTTGGGGATGTGCCTTTTAGCATCCATTCTCCCTCCAGTAAATAAGACCTCATCTTTCCCACAGAGCACCTTTTCCTGACTCTCACCTCCCTGATTGGGTGAGGCTAACCTTCCTCTCAGCTCCAAGGGGACTTTGATAGTCCAATCAATACAACCCAACTTCTTGGCCAGAATGGACTTAATGATTTGCAAAGTCTGGAGCAAAGTGAAAATGTGAAGGCCCTTGTCTAAAACTGTTAAGCGTCTCAAAACCAGAGTATTAAGCCAAGACTTTTGAAGTCTTTCTAAGTGGGACCCTGTGTGGCCCCTCCCATCCCATTTCCAGGAAGCCACGTGCCTGGTCATTGCCTTGCCTGGTGATGTTCATGGATGTACGTAGGACTCCAGCCCAGCCAACAGGAGTTAGACCCAAGACTCCTGAGTGACTGATGGCACTGATAGTTACTTTTTGGTGAAGTGACACTCCAAGTCTGGAACTGCTATACTTGTCCTGTATCTACAAGATCTAGACCTCCTGGTCACTGTGTGACACCACACAAAAGAGAAGAGAGTTGGAGGCAGAGGGATGTTGGTCCTATCCTGCAATTGAACTTGGGTCCCAGATAGGTCTGCATCAGTCCTACTTCTCAGCTCTTTGTTTTCATGAGCTGAGATTAGTTTTCTAACACTTGCAACCAAACATATCCTAACTTATATAACACACATTGCAAAATAATCTAAATGTTTGCCATTGGCTTACAGCTCTTCATTTGTAGGATGAGAATTATAGCATCTCTTTGGGTCATTTCAAGAAGCCTATCTCAGGTCTTCTATCCCATGACAGATGAAACCCCATCTTAAGATGCAGGAGCAAGTAATTGCTCAGCCTAGTGGTAGCACGATGTAGGCTACTATCCTGAATTTGTGATATATTTTTAAAAGTGTTTTGCTACTATTCTCAGGAAGAGCATTATCATTCATTCCTACCTGATTCAAGCTACAGTGAATTGGTACATGGGCCAAGCTGAAATGAGAGCCCATCTGAAAAGCACAGAGCTTTTACAAAAACACAAGGGGACAGCAGCAACCTATTCTTCTAAGAGAGCACCTAGCAACCCAGCGTGTTCATTCACTCATGTGGCGATGATAGAGTTACCATACTCATGGCAGCAGACTGGGATCCCCTCAGCATGCAATAAGGCAGATTTCTCCTCTAATCCCTGCATGCTTTTTGAACTAATACAGTGTCTGGGAGTTTGTCACTCCCTGGGATTCCAGGGTATCCTGAATACAGCTTTATCATTGTCCTCTGTTGTTCTCCCATCTCACTGCAGAGAAGTGGCTGGCTTACACTATGTTACTGCTGTCACACTGACCCTCACGCTGCTGACCCACTGGTGTTTCCCAGACAAGGTGGGCACGAGGAGCCACTTCACAGCCACACTGGTGGAGGTGTCCAAGGTGCTGACTGCTTTAGAAGCTCGCAGTGAGCCGGGGTCGGGCTTTCTTCGTGAGGCTGAGGCCTCTGCTGCTTCATCTGCTGGTGTCTCAGGTGGACATGGGTGAGAAATAACTTCCAGCTGAGGAACTTTTCCAGCCACGCTGGAGAGTTCCTTACCACTTACTTAATTAAATCATGAACATTTGGGCAGCAAAAGAGGAGTCATTTCTTACAAGGAGAAGAACACTGCCAGGAGCTGCCTTTGTGCCCTGGCTGAACAGAAAGCCACAGCACTGAGTGGGGTAGGCTTGCAAGTTGGTGTGGAGGAAACTGAGTTGAATGCCTCTTGTTGGGATTTATTGAACTCTGAGGGACTCACTTTCAAGCTTGTCTTGCAGGCGATGCCATCAGGAGCCATAACAGGGACGTGCATCCGCGGTAGGTGCTGACACATGTCCTTGAATGATCAGTTGGCCAATAACTCTGCAGACAACAGGCTCAGTGTTGGCCTGTGGTCATGCTGCTGTCATTTTTATGGCATCTCAACGAAAGTACCACTGTCGGTAACCTGGGACAGGTGGCAGTCTGCAGGACCATAGCTCCACTCCTTCACCTGTGCAGTTAGTGAAAATACATTCTTATACGATGTGGTAATTCATTTTTACACTTGATCTTAGCCAAAAGGCCGAGAAGTGATGGTAATTCATTTTTAAAATGACAGTGGAGTGAATTTCTGCAGGTGGCAGAAGAACCATGTGTGTGAGGCACTGGCTGGGGCCAATTCTGTCCTGCAAACTCTCAGTCTCTGTTGCTCACCTGGAGCTACTTAAGGCTCCGAGGTAGGTGGGAGCCAGGCTGTTAATGGGCATGTTTTTTCTTGTTTAATCAACAGTGAACTTTATGGCCCTGGAAGACTCTGACTAGATCCCTGAAAGCAAAGTAATGAGTAGTTATTCTGAAATCCTGAAATAGCAGCTGGAACAAAACACAAGGACAATCTTCCATACCCCTGAGGGAGCAGCAGATTAACTCCCCTGGAGCTCATATTTTCTACTGGTTCTTTGGTTTAAATCATTTAGGAACAGGTAGGTTATTTAAGCAGTGGTCTTCTATATCCTTTTATTTCTCCCAAATGAAGTCTCAGATGGAAGCTTCCTGCATAAAGCCCCTGCTGTACAAGCCTGAGTGGGGCCATTCTCAGGGTCTGTGCTGTCCCCAAGGATGTTCAGAGCCACTGGGCTTTGTGGAACCTGACACAGGCAACAGGGAAGCTCCATGTCTTGGGACATGAGCACACACATACCTCATTGTGCCAGATGGCGATGAGAGACACAATGCTAATGAGTAAATATTTACCATATTTACTATGTTTCAAGAAAATGGTGTAAATCATGAATTTACTCATGCTCATGGCAATCTTCTAAATTAGCAGCAATTTTTAATTTTTTTTCACAAGGAGGTGGATGCATGAAAGGAATCAGTAATGTTTTTCAAATCCAGACTCTCTGACCCTTAAATTCTGACTGTCAGAACCTCTAAAGACAAAAGATCTCCACAAATAAAGTTTCCATGGTGCAGTATTTTCCTTGAGATGTGTATCATAACACATGCACATATTCACAAGCATAGATAAACCTGTGCATTATGCTGTTTGCCTATAGACTGGTTACAAGCTGTTCTTTTCAAAGCGACCCACCATGATAAGAGAATAGACTTGATTGAATACTGAGCAGATCTTGATGTGGGGTGGGGTCTCCTAATCTGGCTGCACTCACTGCCAGTTGACTTAGTCAACTCACATTAGTTTCTCTCACATGACAGACCCCTCCCAGTGCTCAGAGCTGGAAGGATGTCTTGCTCTGAGCACACTGTCAATAAATCTGTCTATGGTGACCCAAGGTGACACTTGAGCATTGCACCTGCTTCCAGTCAGTCCTGAAACTGTGCCTCTGATACTCAGGTTGGAGAAGAGTGCACCCCCTGCTGGCTTTGTAGCTGGCATACCAGGTAACTGATGAGATCATCTTCCTTAAGGATCTCTTCTTAATCTCTACCACCTCCCTCCACGGACAACTTTGGTTCTTATGAGTAAATTTGGCTTTGACTTTTCCTGCTTTAATTAATGGGTCCTTTAAACTTTTGCAAAACTGTGAAGTAATCTAACTTTTAGGCAAATTTGACACACTGCAGATAAAGTAGACTTTTAGGAGACAGGTGAATTTAGGGGAACATGTTGAAATCATTGTATTTTATTATCTTAAAACCTAAGGCTTTAGACAAGGTGGGAAGCTGGTACCTTTTATGGCATCTCTGAAGGGAAACTGTGCTCAATCTAGGGTTACGAGACTGAAGTTGTGAGGAGCTGGTGCTCTTTGGCAAGTTCTTCCATGTTCCTCCTCCTCCTCCTCCTGCTCCTCCTCCTCCTCCTCCTCCAACCTTGTGACCCAGGCCCTGGCTCTTGCTCGTACTGCAGGACTGAGTGATGGATGAGAGGCACTCTTACTTCAGTACATTAATAGATGCTAAGTGGAGGGAGTAGAAAGGGAAGTGCAGACACCCAGGGGAATGAGCTCGTGCCCTGCAGAACAAACTCCCCTCGTGATGGATGGCCAGGAAGAAGTGATTGACCCAGCCCTGCTGGAACCTATCTTTTTCTAACTGTGCTTGATGCAAGAAGTCAGCAGCTATAAAACCCACTTATTTTTATAACCTTGCATTAAGTTAAATGTGTTCTTTTACACAAGCACTTACCAAGACCACTAAATAGCTGCTAACAGCTCCCTTATTCCCTGACATGGTGACAAGGCCAGCCCAGAACATAGCAGATCTCTGCATTGATTTGCTGTTTCTATGACATGGCTGATTGGTTTAGCCAGAAAGCATCATTGACTTTTAATTGTCTCTCTTTCTGCTCATCTGTTCTCAGAGAGCTGCGATGATGGCCTGCTGTCCTGCACCACCTCTGGGCTTATCCTTGTCTCCTGCATATAGACTAAAGGGGAGCTTGGGTCTGACATCTTCTGGCTTCTCCAGTGGGAGGTTTCCTCATTCTTCAGTGGCAGGGCTGTTCCTGGTGACTTGTGTCAGTGAGAGAGGCGTCTCTGGAACGACCTCTGACTCTCATGAATCCTTATCACTCAGTCCTCGGCCCTTTTCTGTACAGGGCTGGGCTGCACTTAGAACATCACCTCCATTATCTAGAGTCAGAGGCTTGGTGAGATTGGCTGGAGGTGAGATTGGTGTAGAGGAACCACCGAGTTAAAGTTTATTTCCCATGTTCCCAAGGCCTCAACCTGAAACTCCTTGGTCATATCTTAGAATGAGAAGACCTGGTTGTCATTAGTCCTGGCTTCATCCCAGACCAGTACCATCATAAGAGACTTTCATAGGTCTTCAAAAATTCAAAACCCTGTGTCCCATTGGGATGAGATTTCTGAGAGCACTCAGGATGGAGTGACCGACTCTGGGTGGAGTGTCCTCTCCACACCTCCCCCACTTCAGGTTCCTCTGGAGTCATTCTGGTGACCGCTCTCCACCCAGTGCTCTGTGCAGAGCTGCCTTCCTCCTATTTGGTGGGATCTGCTCTACATTTGGGTCAAGACCCCAAGCCTATGCATTGTCTTAAAAATGAACGGCTTATTTTGTAGAAAATGCAAAAATAGATAACATGTTTAGAAGGGAAATTGAACTGCCTATAGCCTCGTGCCAAGGGCACACACTGTTAATCATTTTGCAAAAATATTTTTTATTATCTTGTTTGGAGAGCCAGTGATAAGCAGATGAATAGAGATTGATTTAATTTATAAATATATGCATGTCAGGATCCTTTTAAATGAAATTCTGATCATATTTCACATGATTTTATAATCTTGACTTTTCACCCACTTAACATGAGCATTTTCATTATCTAAAATATTTTTTTAAATCTTTATTGGTACATTAAATATACACATCATGATTGCACTCCATAATGGGGATTTGTACCAGTATAAGACACAACG